>CAOJBK012437427.1:0-10136 GCA_948294925.1 Codiaeum variegatum | reverse complement strand
TTGACTAGTAGGTAAAGACCCATGTATCCATCATCTAACGTCACTGTTCAGCTTACTCATCTCATAAGTGCTCATGTGTTGTCATGACATCACATATCTGTAGCATGAGACTCACTACCTCCATACCAATAAGTATCTCATACTTATCATGGATAACAACAGAGGTGATGGTCTTCCGGATTAATGGCATCCCTACCAATAATCCTATGACCATGAACAACCTTTAAAGCATCTGTTAAAAGGGCAATCTATCATTCATATTCTCAAACTTTTTGAGAATAGATTCCCTACAGAATACTTAAGGGATATATATACGTTCGATACTAGGAATGTATCCTCTTAAAGAACATATATACTAAAGCCAGTTAGATTTTCATTTACATTCACATGTTGAGTGTAAGCTCTAGGGCATACACTACTAACAAAAGAGACTTACCATCGAGGACAGAGGAAGGCATCTGATTAATACGGAAATAAGTAGTGGAAACAGCATCTACCCAAAATTGTTTTGGAACTTTTGTTTGAAACAGAAGTGCTCGAGAGGTTTCAAGGAGGTGCCTATTTTTTCTTTCAGCCACACCATTCTGAGAAGGTGAATCAACACAAGAGGATTGGTGCAAGCTACCATTTTGGAGCATGTACTTTTGAAAAGTTTCAGAGAAATATTCTTTAGCATTATCACTTTTCAATATGCATAAAGAAGTATTAAATTGAGTTTTTATTTCAGCACAGAAAGCACTAAAGTGAGAGAATAACTCATAATGATTTTTCATAAAGTAAATCCAAGTGACTCGAGAAAAATCATCAATAAACGTAACAAAGTATTTAAAACCAGGTGTGGACATAACAGGACACGGACCCTAAACATCCAAGTGAACAATTTCAAAAAGAAAACTAGCTCTTTTATTAATCTAGGGAAGAGATGATAACCTATGATGTTTAGAAAATTGACATGACTCATAATCTAAGGAGGATAAATCATGAAATTGAGGATAATTTTTTTAAAGAAGAGAGGGAGGGATGACCTAACTTACAATGTGTATCGAAAGGGGTAACCACACTTGAACAAGCAAGGGCTATTGATAGTGATATATCCAGAATACAGAGACCTCCAGATTCATGCCCTTTACTGATTATCTTCCTCGTCATCTGATCTTGAAAGATACAAATATCAAGTTCAAATATGAATCGACGGTTTAGGGCTCGAGTAATTTTACTCATAGAAATTAAATTGAATGTTAATTTTGGTAGACACAAAACAAATGACAAGGGCAATGATGGAGTTAATTTAATATAACCAGAACCAGAAACACGGGTACTATAGCCATCCTCCATAGTGACACTAGAAGAGGAATCATGTGATTTAAAAGAGGATAAAAAGTTAGAATTACCTGTCAAGTGGTCACTCGCACCATAATCAATGACTCATTTAGAGGAAGATGAATTAACTGATCCAGCAATGGTACTGATATGATGAGATAAATTATCTAGAGTCTTCTGATATTCGAGAAATTTAGCATACTCACTTACTAGAACCTTAAAACTTTGTCCAAAAGATAAATTGTGTAGGACAACTTCGTTAACCATAAAATTTTCACTAAAAGAACCAATAATCAGAAGTCCCAAAAGGCAAACACATAAGTCTCATAAATAGAAATTGAATATCTCCGGCAGAAATAAGAAATTACTAATAGACCACACAAAGATGGGATTCCATGAAAACAAACCACACAGGCATGTCACACTCAAGAAGTCAACGTCGAAAACACTGGTCGCCAAGTTGAGGGACACCACACATGCTCACACGCCCCATCGGGTGAGGAGAAGAGCAGAAGTTGATGGCGGTGCATAAGGTCCATGCGTTAGGCTTTAGGCTGTTGGACTTCTCCTTCTGACTGATTGGTGGGCGGTGGTTCTTCCTATGCGGTTGGTGAGAACAAAAGCACCTTTTAAAATGGTGAACTAAGGTAACAGCCACCACAACCCTATATTTTACCAAACCAAACCTTCTGCTCATTGGGCAGAAGCAAAACTAAAGGTATTCAGAGAATGAGAGGCTCTAATACCATGTAAAAATATAGAAGATATGTTGTGAATTTCTTGATGATTATTACTTTAGAAAAGCTATGTATATATACAAGTATGGGTTAGACTATTTTAGGAAGGAGAATCAAATTTTCTAAACTATAGCCTAAACTTCAACCTATGAATCAATAAATGATTCTTTGTGTAATTACACAGCTGTAGATATTCTATAATAGGTAGCAAAGATCTCGTGAAGTTTGGTTAAAAGTATGAGACTGGAATACCTGGTATTTTCACACTTACGCAATTCAAAAGAAACAATGTAATACTATCAGGAGCATTCAAACTGATGCACTTGTGTTTCTCAATGATGAAAAAGAAAATTTCTAATGAGTTGTGTCTATTTATCAAAGATTATATCAATCTAATCAATAAGATGTAAATTTTGATATTTTAAATGATGTTGAATGTGTGGTATCTAATAATATAAATTCAATTTTGATAGCTCCTGTTTCTAATCAAGAAATTGAGAATGCATTAAAAAGTTTGGGAGGCTTGAAGGCGCTCTTCCCAGATGGGTATTCAGGCGTTTTCTTCAAGAATTGTTGGGCTAATATATCTGAGGAGATGATGATGGCAGTTAAATCATTCTTCAATTCAAAAATTATGCCAAGAGAAGTCAATTCAACTTCATAGCACTGGTGCCAAAAATGGAAAATCCAGTCAAGGTAATGCAATACAAACCAATAAGCTTATGTAATTTTACTTATAAAATAATTGTAAAAATTTTAACTGCTCATTTAAAACCTCAGCTGAGTAATTGGATTTCACAGTCACAGTCTACTTTTATTTCTCAAAGGAATATTCATGATAATATTATAATTATGTATGAGGTTCATCACAAATTTAATCAAATGTCTAGAAGAAGGAAGGGTTATTGTGCCATAAAATTAGACTTTTATAAAGCTTATGATATTGTTGATGGGTGTTCCCTTGTAGCTTTGCTTGAGAAGATGGGATTTTATTCTAAAGTCATTGATCTTATAAGAGAATGTATTACAAGTGTGAATTACTTTGTTTTGCTAAATGGTTCTTCATCTCCTTTCTTCTCTCCATCCAAGGGTATCAGATAAGGATACCCTTTGTTTCCATAATTATACATTCTAGTTATGAATGTTCTCTCATTGTCAATAGAGAAAGCAGTGCATGAAAGAAGCTTGAAAGGTTTCAAAAATTTAATAGAAGAGCCCCTATTATGTCTCATCTCCTATTTGTTGATGATGTTGTCATTATAGATGAAGCCTCTATAGGTGAAATTTAGAATGTTATGAGCATTTTGGAAAAGTTTAGTAGGCAAGCAGGGGCAAAAGGTTAGTGTTAACAAATGCAACTTGTTTTTGGATATAAATTGTGATAATATCTTAGAAAATCATATTTTTGAATTTATAGGTTTGAAGAGAACCAATGGTCAGGGAAAATATCTTAGCCTTCCTGCTCTCAATAGATGTTCTAAAGTCTAAGCTACTGATTTTATAGTCCAAAGACTCCAGAGGAAAGTTGTAATATGGAAGTATGGTGTGTTCTTTCATGTAGGTTGTGAGGTACTAGTGAAATCAGTATTAACAGCAACCCTAAATTACATCATGGGATGCTTTATGCTTTCTAAACTTACTTGTTAGAATATTAATAATATTATTTCAAAGTTCTAATGAGGAGTTCCTAGTGATAAGAAAGGACTCATTCTGGCTAATTGGAATAAACTTGCAACCTTAAAATACAGAGGAGGGATGGGATTCAAAGAGTTTGAGTCTTTCAACAAGGCTCTATTATCTAAACAAGCCTGGAAGCTATTAACTAATCAAGACTCTTTGTGAGTGAAAATTATAAAGGCTTGTTATTTTCCTCATCACTCTTTTCTTGAAGCTAAATGTTGTTCTAATGTGTCTTGGGCATGGTAGAGCTTACTTCAAGTTCAAGATATAATTAAAGATGGGGCTTACAAATCTATTAGCAATGGAAGTCAAATTCTTACAAATCTATTAGCAATGGAAGTCAAATTCTTACATTGAGGGATCCTTAGATCCCTAAAATTCAAGCATTCAAACCCCTTTCTAAGCAACTTTCACAAGGAGGACCAGTATTGGTCAAGGAGTTGATTTCTAAAAATAGGAGAAGGGATAGAGAAAAACTTCAACAATGTTTCTTCCCAGCAAAACAAGAAGCCATTTTGAAGGTTCCTATGGGATTAAGTACAAAAGAGGATGGTTGGATATAGACTAATTGTCATTTAGCGCAAATCATTGCAAAAGGTGTTTATAGATGGCTAATGAACATATGTAGGTAGTAGTAGTTCCAATAGTGTTCTGGAGAAGGAAGTGTGGCTGTCTATATGGAACTCAAAGCTACTACCAAATGTGGCAACATTTATATAGAGTGCTTATATTAATAGATTAATTGCTAGAGAGATTTTGTTCAATAAAAGTCTAACACAAGATTCTTTGTGTCCAATATGTCAGAAACATAATGAAAATGTCACTCATGATTTACTTATGTGTCAGCATGCTAAAATTTTATAGTATTGGTTTATCTAGACCTTTAATTTTAATAATTGTCCTAATTTAATCTTTTCATAATGGTGGAAAGTTGTGGCAATGTAATGGTTTAAGGAAGGGAAACTCTAAAACATTCAATGGATGGCTGGATACTGCTAGATCATTTGGAAAATTAGAGATGAAGTTGTTTTCCAATGTGGATAATGATAAAATTGGTACCTGAATTTGGCACGATTATTCATTTGAGTGCTTGAATTTTCAAAAAGTTTAATTGAGTGCTTGAAACTGATAAAACGGTCCATTTTAGTTCATTTGCAGGTTAATAACTTGCAAATAATTTTAAATGTTGATGTGACACAAGCCTCAGCCTCTCCAGACGCTTTGCGAAGCCTCTTTAGCTTCTTCCCCTCTGGCCTTGCTTCAGCAGAATCAAGAACAATGGATGCTCCCCTCTTCCAAACCAGGGGCACGTCTGGGGACTCCTCCAGTTTGTCCATTGACACCTCCGTTTTGCCTCCAGAAGGACCAACCGCCTCTTCGCCTCCACCTTCAGCTGCAACGAGGGCGAGAACGGAAGGATCATGCTCCGTGGAAGACTCTAGATGCTCCATCCCAACCCTGAAGTTCTTCAAGTAATGATATCTTTTCACCTCAACATTCAGGTTGGTAGAGGCTATAGCAGCCTGATTTTCTTCAAGAGTTCGCAACCTAAGTCGTCCGGTCTTGAAGCACCAGATAGGTAAGAATGCCTTATTATCCACAGGGCGAAGGGACTGTCTCACCGCCCCAGGAAAGGCATCTACCACTGATTTAACCACCTCCTTCAAAACAGCCCTTGCCTTTTGATCTATCAAAGGCTCTGTAAGTAAAAACAAAATTAGCAATATAACAAACAAATTTAGCAAAAATACTGATAGGTGAAACCTTATGGGAGGCATGTCACACAGTGCGAGACAGCGAATAGGACCCATCACCCTGAAGAAGATAGGATGAGCCCATGATCCGGCTTCGATCAAACAAGCGACCACAACAAGCAAGGGCTAAGATGCCCTGAGCGTCAGCAAGGGTCATATTCTTGTCCAACTTCTTCACCCTTAACAAGCCTCTGTATTTTCCAGTGAACCCGAAGCCCACATGGCCTTTTATAAGCAGCATCAACACTCTAACTGTGAAGAACTTGTTCTTCCAGTCATCAACCTTGTTTTCTTTGGCTCCAAACAAGGTCCGCAGCGGCTTTTTCTGTAAGCACCAAATGTAAAGCTCGCTGGAGGCGACGAGGTTGAAGAAGGTTTGAAACATCTTTGGACTCGGATTACTAATACCCAAAACAAAGCAGACCACTTCAAAGCAGTGGAGATCTTTAATGGAGTTGGGAGTTAACATCATTGGGTTAACTTGAAAATACTCGAAGCACCAGCAGAAGAAAGGAGAAGGGAGAAACAGTAAGCCCTTGATTAAATGAATGTAATACCAGACGTAATCACGATCTCCTTTTGGCAGTTCTACGGTGGTGTTGGTTGAAAATATTCTGGCCTTCAGAGATGGAAGTTCAACATGTATATGGCCAGATAGGGCATTAATATTCTCTTGAAATATCCCAAACTTGAAGGACATGGGAGTAATGTCCTTCATACGTGGTCTCACCATATTGTTTAGATAAGACTCAGTATCCTGAGACTTACTTTGCTTCTGAGGTTTCTCCACCTCTAGAAAATGCTTCTTAGTTTGTTTTTGTGGTGGTTCCATGGCAAAACAAGCAGGAGATAAGTAAGAAACATGAAAAGGAAATGGGGGCACAAAGGAAATAGAAGAAAGCAGAAAATAAAGAAAGTATAAAAAGGGGAAGAAGATGTCTGGGGGCATTTAAAGGCCTAGGGAAACGGTTGACAGGTGGCAAATGGGGATTGCGGTCTGCTTCAATGCTCATTATGACTTTTTAATGCTCATCACAACCACCGTCAAATGCTCCACCACGTGGCAAATAGGGATAGGCTACAAGGAAGGCGTTGTTACATGGAGAAGCTCAACGGTCTCATCCGAGCCTGACAGAAGGTCACGTACAGGGAAATGAAACATCACGTCTGATCAGACCAGAAGCCACGCGAGCCTTCTTGCCTCCTCTTTTCCAAATTCAAAATTCGAACTGACTGCCCAAGTGAAGGCCTATAGTTCCAAGCCCAACAAACCCTACTTAAGCACTCTTTAAGCTTTGAAGCCTTCGAGTACTAATTCCTCAGGGGGACAACTGATACAGCTTGACATCAGCTAGGTTCGGTTTCAACTAATTACTTAGGGTTCGCCGGACCCTTTAACACCTTGGTTCTACTCGAACCCCAAGCCTCCAACAAGCTTGTCTTATTAACCTTCAGGGTTCGAGGGGCCATTAAGGACAGGTGTCACAAAGTTCTAAAGCTACTTAGTGATCATATCATAAGTCCCATCATCGGGTACCCTGCAACACACCTGGAGCGGACACGTGTCCCACTACAGGATTTTCACCCTATAAATACAACGCCCAAAGCCTTATTAAAGGTAATTTTTCCACACTAAGCACACTCTAACTTAAAAACACACATTCTTCCATCTTTGAGAGCTCTTCTCTCTTGCCACAGATATTCTGACTTGAGCGTCGGAGTGTTATCGCCAGACACAACGTCCGACCACCCTTGACCAGTGTTTTTCCTGTGCAGGTAGTTCAAATCTAATTAGAGGAATCAGTCTCCAACAATGTGTCCTAACTCCACGCATCAGTGATCATTACACTTACCAATAACAAGTTTTGACTTTCGATTATTTTTAAAATACATAAGTAAAAAATTAATCTTGTGAAAATACTTTTTAAGACGAACATGTTAATATATATTTTATATTAAAATATTTTTTTTATAAATTGATTTTTCAAATGTTAGCACGAAACACAAAATGATTATTTATTTCAGAATAGAGAAAGCATTGATTTTTTCCCTTGCCTGTACGCACAAAAACTAGGTAGCTGGCATATATTTCCACATTTAGACTGAACATTTAATTCCAACAATCCTCATTCTAAATAGGAAGGACTCCCCATCCTTAAATTAGTGATTATTATGCTTATCAATAATATATTTTGATATTTAATTATTTTTAAAATATACAAGTAAAAAATTATTAAAAAAATAATATTATAAAAGTATTTTTTGAGACGAACATATTAATATATATTTTATATTATAATTAAAATTTTTTTTTTATAAATTGATTTTTTAAACGTTGGCACGAAAAACAATACGACAACCTTATGTTTATTCATTTGTACACATTCAATTGATTTTTCTATAAGTAGTATTTTTTTATTTTTCTATGAGTAGTGTTTTTTAGTAGTATTTTTTATTTTTCTATGAGTAGTATTTTTGATTTTTCTATGAGTTCTAGACATTCAATTGTAGCTTATTAATTCAAGGTATAAGTTCATCGGTTCGATTCTTCTGGTGGTTATTGTCATACATCATACAAGGTTATATCTTTTTCTTGGCATTTTTCTTTGCATGCTTTCAGAAAAATCAATAACTTATGGCTGCATAATGATGATGATGATGAATGGAATTATTATTATTAATTTTATTATTATTTCAATTTTTTATACTTATATTTAATTTCATTATTATAATTATTAATATTATTATTACTTTTAATTTTTATTTATAAATCATTATTAATTATTATTTTAATAAATAATAAGATTGTGTCACATCATCGTTTAAAATTGTTAACATGTTATTAACATACAATGCAAATGGACTAAAATGAATTGTTTTTCCAGTTTTGGGGATTCAATTAAACATTTTGAAAGTTTAGACATTCAATTAAATAATCGTGTCAAGTTTAGATATTAAATTTATCTTTATCTCATTTTCCAAATACAGTCATATCAATGTAAAGAGCTAAAGCTTTTGTTGCTATTAATTCTATTCAAATCTATCCAGAGGAAGACTCAAGGTGTTGAGTAAACATCCTCCAGGATGAAGATTAATATGGAATATGGATGTTGTTTTGTGGCAGGAACAGAGCTCACAGCTATTTCCATGATTTTTAGAAACTCAGAAGGCAAGCTCACTGCAGGGTTAGCAAGGAGAGTTCAGTCAGATGGAGCAAATTCTGCAGAAATGCAAGCAATAATTGAAGCTCTTCAAAAAGCCATCAAGATGGGGTTAAGAAATGTAATAGTTGAAACAGATAATCAGGAAGTGTCATTAGCAATCTCTATTCTCAGTAAAACCAGTAGCTAGCAGGTTAAATTTATATTCTACTAAATTTCTTTTTTAAAATAAAAATGAAATTCATTATTATAATTTAATGAATTGCAATCGATGGGCGTGACTAACATTAAATAGTTAATATTTATAATTGCACGTTTCAGACTCAATTCTCAAGAGAAATAAAAAGTAAAATTGATTTGGATACTAATTCATCATTTTACTTTTTTTTTTTAATTATAATTATAATATTAATAAATAAAATAAAATTGGTAATGACTACCGTTTTTAACCGAATATTTATCATATCTTTTATTTTTTAAAAATATAATTTTTTAATATTAAAAAATTATATTTTATTTTTTTTAATATTTAGAAGGAGTTTTCGTTTAATTTTTTCCCCAATGTCACGTTCCACGAACACCAACTGAGAAGCAATCAAGATGGAAATCAGGCAACCGTCGAATGAGGGGGCACGTGTCGATCATTCCTGCCGTTTCTCAGGAGAACATTAAGCCCTTTAATTATTAATTATTATTATACTCGATTTATTCAAAAATAAATAATTATTATATTTGATAATAATAAAATTTAATTTTTAATTATTTTTAAAATATATAAATAAAAAATTATAAAAAAAATAATTTTATAAAAATAATTTTTAAAATAAATATATTAATATATTTTTTATATTATAATTTAAAATAATTTTTATAAATTAATTTTTTAAATATTAATACGAAAAATAAATCGATTAAAATAATAATAAAGTGATTGATGGCTGTTTATTCAATTATGCTTTTGCCAGTTTTCTCAAAAAAGTGGTCCAGCTCATCACCCCATTTTCTCATGGCATTATTGTAATTCACCTTCCATTTCTTATCCAAATAGACATTTTATATTTATTTTTTGCTTTATTTTTTGTCATCTCATCTTCATTTTCAATTTCAATTTTTCGGGTTAAGTTCCGAGTAATGAAGCAAAAGTAAAAAAAGTAATCGGCGGGTGGGTATTGTGTTCTTCTCGCGGATTTTTTATTTTTGACAAATTATTAAATGAGACAGAAATAATATTTTTTTTCTATATAAAATGGATCAATCTATTAAAAAAAATATATATTCTGATATTATTATTATTATTTGGCCAAATAATGTTATTAAGTATTAATCCCATTGGCAGACAGAAATATACCTATAAAATTTTTGGTTCTAAAAATAAAGAAAAATAATATAATTAAAGAAAGTTAAAACAATATTATTTACAAAGAAATTATTATAAATTTGACATAAATTTCAATAATTTAATTGTGAAAATATTATCAAATCAA
>CAOJBK012436452.1:0-10420 GCA_948294925.1 Codiaeum variegatum | reverse complement strand
TATTATTCCATGCAATTATTAAGTCATTGTTTACCAATTTTTATACTAACTTAAATAAAATGAATATATATATATATATATATATATATATATATATATATATATATATATATGTTGTCAAACTCCATAAGCTTTGCAATCATTTTATTTATTATGCTACATCCTACCATTATTTGATACTCATCTTATACGTTTCATGTCACAATAATAACTTGTACTCTAATTAGCAATCTCATCACATTCGATATATCCCCTATTTTTTTTATTCTTTCTGAGAAACTATATATCTCCCATATATAAGATTCTTCTTTGATACTATGTCTATGTCTACAAAGCATATATATTCTTATCCACCGTTCACAAAATTTAAAGATTTTGATGATTCCTATTTATTTATAATTCCAAATGAATAATTAGATTGTCCTATTTTACCTAAATAATAAAATAATTCTATCTCACATGTTCAACCCTTTTACAATTCATTTCTAAACTCTTCATGGTATTATTCTTACCATAATAATCATGGTATTCATCTCATTGTGATTAAAGATCGCAACTTAAACTATTATGTCTAACCCTTTCCTATAATATACTTATTCTTTATAATCTCATAACCATGTCATCCAGTTCAACATCTATGCTATTATCACCTATACTACCTTAATGATCTTTACAATTGGAAGTTTGGATGTGATTAGTCAAATTATCTAGTCTTAAAACTATTCATTTATCTCATATTACCTTATCATCACCTATCCTGGTTACTTCCATTAGCTTATATGCTTGAAATACTCCATAATTTATTCTTTATAATGTTTTTATTCTTGTTTGATCACTCTTTTCAGTTTCTTATTCCGATCCTATTCTATTTACTCTTTTTTGGTTTTCCTTTATAAGGTATCCATGAAATCTTTCTTAAGCATATTATAATTTCCCTTACTATTCTAGACCATTATGCTATAATCTATCTTATACCTCATCTTATTAAGCATTAATGCCTACTCTTCCACTCAACATCATATGAAATCTGAGGTTTGTCTTTAAGTGGTTATGTAGCCTCAAATATGGAAACTTGAAAATGCATCACTATAAACTTGTCTAGAATGAGCATTCTATGCTAATCTCAATTTTTGAAGACTTGTTGCCTCTCTGGAGTGGATTCGTCTCCATGAAAGGATTCATACTGCAAAGTTAAGAATCGAAACCACATGTCTTATCTTAATTGACATTATCCGATCAAGTCATACATGAGGGTTTGTAAACCACAATCAAATCTATAAAATCATTCAATATGTATGGACATTTCATACATATATATATAATACAACATATGACTTTTTAAGGTATGATTTAGTACTTATAAAGTAGTTTCATATGCACATTATCATTAGGGTTATGCCTTGATGCAAATCAAACTTCTCACTTTCATGCATAACATTAATTTAATTTGATCATGCAATCACTTATGTAACAAATTCTTACTCATATTATCATGCATAGTCAAATATATCATGTCATTAACACCATCTCCAATTTAATTTCCAGAGTTACAATGATCATTCGCATCATTTTGATCTAGCCAACTAAGTTCTTATAGGTTTAATCATAGGAAAAGTTGTCACCTTCTTGGAGTCAGGGTTGTTATTAGTCTTTGACAAGCACTTCCATGGTCATGACCCATGCACCTGTACAATTTCATTAAATTTCCTCATCTGCATGTAAATTTTGTGTGATCGCCTCGATCTCGTTCTTCTCATCATATCAATGGAAAATAATAAATATACAAGTAATAAAACATGCATATAATCATAGAACACTATTAGTTTAAGGACTTTGTAGATCTATGCTAACGATGGACTGCAACTGACATGTAAGGAAAATTTTTTCCCTATGCTCTGGGGTTTCACTTACGTACTATGTCCCTTGTAACTTAATAAGTCCCAAGTGAGACCTAAACCTAAGCTCTAATACCCACTTTTGTTATGACCCTAACTGAGGGGGTGTGACAGTCCTAGGATTGAAGAAGACATAAGGTCATGCCAATTGGTAGACCCCATAACAAACATACTAACTCATCTAGGCAAGACTACACGATAATAAAAAATGCATACTTCTTTGATGCCCAGCCCGCCGGTCCACCAGTGCGCCTCGAGCCTCTCACTCAAAGAAATCGACTGTAGGGGGTCAGATTGAGCATGGCATCGGTGGAATAGATTCCCACTTTAGGTGAACTCCTTATGAGTCTGTTGGGTGTATTGTGTGTGTGAGCTGCCACTTAATTCTTTAGAAAATTAATTTTCAAGGTGATTAAGAAACCGTTTAACTCCAAAAAAAATGTGATTTTTCCCAATTTTAGGAAAAGGTGAGCCACGAACCAAAGAATAGATCAGGGGCTCGTGATTGATATAAAAATCATTTTTAGAAAATAAGTTCATTTTTCAACAGATTTAGCTTAAAATGTCATATAGTTTTTGTTGAAAATAGTTTCTTGTATGCATGGTATTTATATCATGATGAATGGACAATTATAATAGATAAAATGATGCATGAACAAATTATAATATGAATGGCAGAATAATAAAAGCGGTAAATGGAAAGCAATGAAATAAACAAAAATCCTTCCTTTAGCCCAAAAGGGTATTAAGGAAAACACACATCCCCAATAATAACAAAATAAAAGAAAAGCGATAAAAAGATAAAATTACATGTAAAAGAATAGAAATGGAAAGGGGATCCCTTCTCTAGCCATAGGATGTAGGAATGGCACACATTCCCTAATAACAACAGATATACAAAAATAATAACAATACAGAAAAACAACATAATAATAAAATATAAAGAAAATAAAGAAAAAGGTAAACAGAAATAAGAACAAAAAGGAAAGAAAATTATTTTGGAGTTGAAGCCTTGAAATGGCTTACCGGCGTATCCCGTAAAAGATGAATCAAACCCCATGCCATTCTCCCTTCTTGTGAAGGGTTAGGGTTGTTTTGATAAATTGGGTTGGTTAATATGTGTTTGAAAGTTAATCTGTTCTAATTTTGAAAGATTAACCAAATAGGCTTTAATCACTTCAGTTTTAGATTTAAAAAAATGATTTTAAATGTTTGAATTACCTAAGTCAGATTTTAGAGTTTTGAATTGAGTTGAAAATAGAATAATAAGATATATGGAATACTACATTTTGCTTTCTCAGTCATGGAATTGGCACTTTAGAAGGTTTGATTAGGCCGTAATGAGTATCCGTTGTGCTCGGAGAGAAATGTCAAAAAGTGAATTCGGCAGAAGTTCGGTGTTTAGAATTTTAGTAAGTATTTTTGCAGTGGTTTGGAGTTGAAATTCTATCTAAAAGATGACTTGAGGGTGGAATTTATAGAAAAAATTGAGTTAGGATCATTAGAAAACTAGGCCTACACACCAGACAGCTAACGTGTGCACTAGGCCCTTGGCGCATACGCCAAGCACTTGGCTCGTGCACTAGGCCCTTGGCTCACCTGATTGGTTTATAGTCCTAGTCCAGTCTAATTTGGTTCAATTTTTTTTATCTTTTTGGGTTCATTTGATGTTTGATTTGAGCACTGTTTGAGTCTATGGGCTCGTATTGATGGGTCAGATTTTATGGTGTAAAAATATGGGCTCACAACTGCTCCCCTTAGCAGATTAATTTTGAGTAAAGGCTGATCTAATAAGTGTAAATGCATTAATGGTGTGGGACCCAGGAGTTTACCTATAAAAGGGCTTGAAGGGGATGCCATTATTCATATCTTATTTCTCTTTCTTACTTTCTTTCTCTTTCAAGAAATAGTCTAGCCAAATATTTTCTGAATGATAATGGCTTGTGTGACTCAGGAGGATTTGTTTGCGGAGTTAGGTACAGCTACAATTGAGACGATTATCGATCCTTTTAGTCTTAACGACGTATATTCTATCGATATTGTTGGTTTATTCCCAAGTGGCCTTCCTTCGATGGCAGAGATCGAGTCTTTACCCATTCCAAATTTCAATCTCGTGCAGAATAGGCAGGGGCATTGCAGCTAGCATGGCTGCCCAGTGGTATTTACTTTTCTGATCTCTCTCTTTATTTTTCCATTATCATTATTTTTTTTTCACTCATTATTTTTCGTGCACTTTATTTTTCCGCTCGTTATATTTTATTCACTTTATTTTTCCCCTCTTATTTTTTATGCACTTTATTTTTCTACTCATTATTTTTTTCATGCATTCCATTTTTCTTGAGCAAAAATAAGGAAATAGAAATGATAGAGATTTTACCTATAGGATGCCCACCACAATCTGAGGGGTGGTAGGTCTAAGTTGTCCTAGGTGCTAGATTTTTTAAATCGCTTCCTGGATGTGCATACTCGCATCGCTCTGGCTCATCTGTCAGGTTGGATGAGTTTGGATATTGACATTGGCCATTCTCCAGATAAGGACCTTATTTTTGCACTGGCTGAGAGGTAGTAGCAGACCATTAATACATTTTGTTTGCCTGTTGGAGAGATGACTTTGACTATTCTCGAGTGGTCTTGTCTTACCGGCATGGAGTTTGGATCTTAGTATGTTGTGTTTGATGCTCATGTGTAACCCCTTCATACTCTGCTAATCTTCTTAGGGTGGAGCCACCTTGAACCACTACGGGGATGGTTTCCAGATCTTGGTTGCTTGACTTACTAAAAGGGCTGGACCTGATCTCCAACTTTGTTGATTAGTGTGCTATAATGTGTCTATTAATCATCTTTTCTACCCTCTTTCTGCATAATGAGAAGGGCCATATTGATCTAAAAGTAATGGCCTCACTGACAAATTTAGACTTGCTTGTCCAGTATGATTGGGTCAGTGCTGCACTAGATGCAGCTTACAAAGCAACGGGTAAGCTATCGAAGAGTGATGGGATAGGCATTTATGCAACCATGATAGTCTAAGAGGCCATTTTCTTCCCTCTTTTCTTACTTTTCATGAGAATTATTATTAGACCTTGTTGATTTTCCTTGTCTTTTATAGCTTTGGGCTTTTTCCCACATTTCCTCTCTTACCCCCAGGACTATTGCTAGGGATCAGATCCTGCTCCTTATGGGAAGGATGTAGGGTCAAGAGTCTTGGCTTAGACCCCAGGCTGACTTTTCTTTCTCTCAGTACAAAGATATTCCGGCTACAATTACTAAGGTATGCTTTGAATAGCTTCACCTTTTGTTTATCACAGATGTCTGACAACTAATTGTCCTCTGAGGTTGTATGTGCACCTTTCAACTATGGTGTCTTGGCAGATATTTCTCCTTTTGCATTGGGTCTCTCTTTTATAGACAAGAAGATTATTTTGAGTTTCTTAGAGACTATGGAGTTTTACTTGGGTGAGCGAGTTGTGGCACATACGACCTTCAGAGTGGCAGTACCAGCAGATCCTCCCACCATTATAAGGAATCTTATAGAGGCGACCAACTACAATTTGTGGATAGTTGGGATGCTCAGGAGGGAGTTCATTATTCTTGGCTCTTACTCAGATTTTATTACCACCCTGTTGATGATTGGTAGGCCTTCACTTTTTGTGACCAAGTCATGTTCCAATGGTTTTTGCTGCTGCTGCTGCTCCGAGAGGTGGATCCTTTGGCCAGACTGGTCGGTCCTTTGCTCGAGAAATGCCCAATACCAGCTCAATTTTTATAGGGATGGATGCTTCTATGCCCTCCATGCTTTCCAGCTCGAGCCAACCTCAAGGATTTTTCCTTTGTTTCTCTTATCATGTCTCTTATGACGGGGCGGATGGTGTGACGAGGTACCATTTTATTAGTACCGAGTACCCACCTAGCATGGCGTGATTTGATCCAAGGATCTTACTGCCAACGGTGAGCTTTTGGCTTGTCTTTCTTGATTTTACTTTTCATCATTATGATATTTTCTTTCTTGCAATTCCCTACTAAGATATATGGTCAAGGATATGATGCTCATATTCGGACTCTATTTTCTCTGAGTACTACATTGTCTTCCTTGAGTGTAGTTGAGAGCCGAAGAGAGACGCACGTTGTCAGAAGATGATTTCCTCATGGTGGTGATGTTGAAGCAGCACCCGATGATGGAGAGACATAAAAGGAGGATGATGATGCTTAGGAAGCATGTATTTAGACTTAGTGTGGCCCCATTACTGGTCTTTTTGAAAAACATTATTTGTATTTTTTGAACCTTGTTATGGATTTATGAAAATTTTCATTTTTAGTTACAATTTCCATTTTAGAAAAACAAATTTGTTTTGAGAATAGAATTTTTTGAAGTATTTTGGGATGAAATTGTTCGCCTCAAAATATACTAATAAAAAGCGACTGCAAGTATACGGGCTATCGTAGCACGGGATGAGAACCCAAGGTCATATCTCCCAAGGATCTTCTTTAAGTTTATCTTTATTATTTCATTTCTTTAATTGCAATTAAAATTAAAAGCAATTTGGATTTGAAATTTAAGAAGAAAGTAAACATTTAAATTAAAAAAGCAAGAAAGCAATGAATATGAGTATGCAATGATATGAATGAGTATAGAGAAATTAACAATCCATAGTCTATCCTTGATGATATTAAATAATTAATTTTATTGAATAAGTTTAACTATCCAAAGTTCAATACAATCATTCAACTAGAGCTTATTCTAGTCCAACTAACACATTCATAAAAGTAATATAGAGAAAACATGCATCAATCAAAGGATTGAAGACTAAATCTTATAAACCTAATTCATTTTAGAATCTTAATTGAAAAGTTTCAGGTTTATATTTCCACTCTCTATTCATAACCTAAACCCTAATTAAACTAATTGGTGATCAAGCAATTAGTTATTAGAATTAATTTTAATTCAATCAACCAAAAGTTAAACCTAATAATAAACTTTACAACAATTTAATCATATCAAGACTACTTCATGCTTCAATCTCTAGACACAAATGAATTTAGTTCATGAATGATTTAAAACTCAACAAATTCATAATAATTTTAAGTGAAATCATACTTAATACCCTTAACGCAAAGAAAACACAGAATTAAAACAATTAAGTTAAGAAAAAACCTCAATTAAAAGTAGAAAAATTCCAATCTCCTTGGAGAAATTCAACTTTAATCTTTAACACAAACCAAATTAATGAAGAATAGTAAAAACAATGGAAAAATAATGAAAAACAGAACTCTCAAAGCAATTCTAAATCTATTCTAAACTAGTTCTCTTAAGAAACTCGTTTAGAATGCTTTTAAGATGGCTTTGAGGTGTTGGTATCCTTGGTATATCATAGGTATATGTTCCTAATCAATAACCCTCCTTATATAATGAAAAATAGGATTTTTGGATGTGGATAAAGTCAAAGAATCTTATTTTTGCTCTGTTTTGTATAGTCTGCATGACCCCTTTTATATTTACGTATAACCCGTGCATATCGCCATTCTACCTCGTGTATAATTCTAAGTCGGTTACTCTCTTATTACGCTTAATCCGATAACTCACACGGGGGAGCGCACGGGCCAATTTCCTATCTGCAAGGCTCGTGCATGATGTAAAATTTACAATTCTTCAGGGCTTTTCAGTACAGAGACTTGCACGGCCTTAATAAGTAGCATGCACGACTCGTGCATGGGTCCGTGCAATAACAAACTCTCCAAAAATCTCTCAAACGTTGCTCCAAGCTATTCCACTCGTTCAAGAACTTCATCTTTTGATCAAATAATTCTGTTTTTGTATAATTTTCTTACTTTCTCGAAAATACACTTAACACACACATTAAACTCAATTTTTTGGTGAAAATATACTTAAATGTTATGGAAAAACATATATAATTTCACACAAAAAAACTCCTCCACACTTAAGTTTTTGCTTGTCCTTAAGAAAAAATAGAACAATGACAACGATTTAAATAACTTAACTTTCTTAATGAAGCTTATGAAAAACCTAGTTTCAATTTTTCTCATCAAATTATTAAATTGAATTAGTGTCAAAAATTTTTAGCTAAGTTAACCAAATTTAAAACCTAGAATTCAATTTCAATAATTTTATTGATTTTATAGCATAATCAATAATTAAAATCAAAATTAAATGTATGAGCAAAACTTCTTTTCATGCAACAAAGCTAAAATTAGGTTAGTATCGATGTTCATACTTAGGAATCAACTCAATCATTAGTTAAGCACTACTTAATACATCTACAATCAGTTGTATTAGCCAAAAAAAAATAAATATGAATTGTCATAAAAGAACAAGTGAGTTGTAGGAGGCAGTGTTGTTAAACCCGGCACGGACATCAACCCTATCTATAAGCTGGGTCAGTGATTTAACCAGTGTGTCAATAATTGAACCAGTGGATTAATATATACAATTAAATTTATGAATTATACTTTTGTATAACAAATACCTAAAAAAAATTAAAAATTTTATGAGTCTTATCCAAATTAAAAATTAATGAAGTACATATAATCTTTATTTCTAAATAATCTAAGTCCCAAAATAAATAAATAAATAAAACTTAAAATATCTAATTTTGGTTAATAAGTATAAATAAAAATATATCTAAACAATTCAAATTCCGAAATAAAAAGATATAACTTATTTATTGTGTTATCTAGGTAGACATCATTTTTATTTTTACTTGTAATTAAAAAAAATCAATTTCTCCTAATTATAAAAATAAAATAATCCATATAAATACAACAAAAACATTGAGTACAATATATCAAAGAGAGAATCCATGTTACAATAAAGTGAGAATTTACATATTTTATAATTTTTTCAATTCATGCATATAACATTTGGTGGATAATGCCACTGAAAATGAAATTCCAAAATTCTTAGGAAGGCAGTTATAATGCTAAAAAAATCAAATTACTTTGAATATTAAGTAACTAATAACATGTATTTAAAATGTTAAATATAAAAGATCTAAATACACTATTAATAAGATATTTTCATTCACCAAATTTTTAGTTCACATAAAAAAAATTAAAAGTTAAAGAAACGAGTTTTTTAGTTGGTCATCCGGGTCATGAAAAAAACAATCGGGTAAAATGGGTTTTATTAGGTCTATTGCTTGTCTGGTTTAATTTACAACCTGGATCAGTTTGGTGTCTGGGTCACTGGTCACTGGATCAATCCATCGGGCTATGCCAGGTTTTATAACACTAGTAGGAAAGGCTCCCAAATTATACAACACCCTTATATTAACCCTAGTCTTTCTTTTCCCTTTAATAGAATTGATAGCCCTTTCGTACCATATACAAAAGACATATGATGAAAGTGGACGGCCTTGATGAAGTCCAACTGGCGGAATTACTTGACCAATTTCTTTTACATTATAAAAAGGAGCATATTTTACTTATTCAATACACATCCTGATGAGTTGAATCCAAGCATAAGAAAGTCTAGCCTTCCCATCATCCCATATAGAAAATGTTCACCTCACTGTAAGCCTTACTCATGTCCAATATTTAAGGTTATTATTCATTTCTTCCTTTAAGCCTTATGAAGAATATGGTGAACCGCTTCAAATGCTACCATGATATTATTTGTAATAGCTCTACCTTATAAAAAGGCACTTAATTTTTTAAGGTGATAAAAGGTACAACCACTATGAGTCTATTTGCTAACATCTTACTCACAATCTTATATAAGACATTTTAAAGAGATATAGGCCAAAGGTTATAAATAACACAAGGCTCATCTTTCTTATGAATTAGTAAAATTAAGGTGTCATTTAAACCTATAGAAAGATAGGACTATCGAATAAAGGATAAGCAAACCTCTGCCACATCTAATTCTATAATGTTATAATACCACTGATAAAATCCTAAATTAAAGTCATCCTTTTCGGTTGACTTATTTAGTTGTATTAAAAAAACTACCTCTTTGAGTCAAATATTGTAAAAGGTCTAAGATAAAAAAAATCACTATAATTGTCAATAAGCTTAGTAGATACCTTATTAAGAAGACAAGAGTAATCGCTTGGATTAAAAGCAAAAATAGAGGTAAATAGTTCATAATTAGATCCTCCAACCCTTATCACCAAGCTCTCATATTTCCATTATCATCATGTAATTTCATAAATCGATTCTTCTTTTTCTACGAATTGAAATATTTAGTATTTTGATATGTTGCTTGAAGTTGAATTGCTTGGCCTGTTTTTATGATACTCCTCCTCCTCATTTTTAGAAGCTTGAAATAATAATTAAAAGTTTCCCATAAATATTCTATAATGCAGCGTATCTTCTCCCTCTTAGCTCCTCCATATCAAATTTACTTTTTCTCAAGTTCTCTTTGAATATACGCATATGCCTCTTCCCACAATCAATAAGATTTTCGTTATAAAATTTAATTTTATCCATCATATCAAGACAATTAGGATCATTCCAATAATGATCAATAATTGCTACACACTCTGAATTCTAAATTCAATTATTCTCAAATA
>CAOJBK012435620.1:0-12068 GCA_948294925.1 Codiaeum variegatum | reverse complement strand
TTCCTTGCTTTTAGGAACACTAACTTCATAATGGAGTAGTGGACAATGTGTTTCAATATTTATAGGAAGTTATTAATTACTACTACTATATAAGTGTGTTAAAATAAAGTTTGTAAATAAGTTTTTCTAGAAAAAAGAAATACAAGAAAATAGCCTTTCCATTGCTCAAATTTTCTGTTATGCTGTGAGTGTGTTGTCCTTGCTATCTTTTTAGCTCTTGATTGTGTGTGTGCAATCATTTTAGTTCCAACATGGTTCTCATTTTTACAATTAAGTTGCGTGAGAATTTAGGATTGGACTTTGGTTTCATTTCAGTTTATTCTTATTGTCATTTACATTCATTCTTGGTGCTATAAATGTGATCTATGCCTTCTTATTCCCATGAACTAACCAGCATAACATTTTCTTAATTGTGTTGTTTTGCTGTAGGAATCTGGAGAGATTGAAGAAGACTTTGACCAAACTGGTGCTGCAAATATTATTAAACGATTTCTTTCATCTCACAGTCCAAAGCCACCTTGTATTCCTAAAGAGATAGGATTCAGAGGTTTACCTAACATTCCAAATTTGTCTTCTTGGTTGTCAGAAGAGGATATCAACTATTATGCTACCAAATTTAATTAGAAGGGCTTCACTGGAGGTTTAAACTATTATCGATGTTTAGATCTAAATGTTCCCATTCTTTCTTCTTTTTTTTTTTTTAAATCTGGCATTCATTTTATTTAGTAAATAGCTATTTCGCTTGATGTAAGATTCATCTTCCATATTTTTGTTTGATGCCCAAAATAATTTATTGATGTCTTTTAGATTGCACTTGATAGATTAGTTTCAGCAGAGTAATCCATCCCTCAAAAATATTTGTCCTTCTAACTGTTTCGTGTTCTAGACCTTTTAGTTTAGGTTCAGCTTGAGTAAGGTATAAATTGCCGTAGTCATTTTTCTGTTGCTTGTTGCAGAAACTGGGAGTTGATAGCACCGTGGACGGGGTTACAAATTAAAGTACCGTTTAAGTTTATTGTGGGTGACCAGGACATAACGTATAGTTTCCATGGTGTTAAGGAATTTATACACAATGGTGGTTTGAAGAAATTCGTGCCCTTCTTGCAAGAAGTTGTTCTAATGGAAGGAGTAGGTCGCTTGCTCACTGAAAAAAAGCCAGAGGAAGTCAGTGCCCATATTTACGACTTTATCAAGAAATTTTAATCACCATCTATGCTGGCAATAAGGGGTTCTAAAAGGGGTTAGTACTAAACTAAAACTGAAATCTAGATGGCAACCCCTTGGTGACTAGAATAAAAAATATCCTTGAAGTTTAATTCTCCTGTTTTCTTCTTCACCAGAAACAAGTGTACGTATAACTGGATTAAAGACTAAAGGCAAGACTGGCTCCAGTCAGTTGCTCCAATAATGATTAATTGTTCTCTGCCTTCTAGTTTATTGTTTATGCATTTGTAGTTTATATACATTTTTGTTTGTAAAAATGAAACAATGAAGCCGAATATTTGATTTGATTCCCCTTATGAACGATAATTACTTGGCTTAGTTTTAATTTCAGTTAGAAAGTCGGACCATCTAATAATAAATTGTCATTCAAATCGGGATTTTTTTTTCTTAATTTGGGATTAAACCTATTTGGCTGTCATAAAACTCTTAACATTCCATTTGAGCTCCGCAAATTATTACCTGCATCCAGATGTAAAAAAATATATGAACTTGAGTGCTATAGGATAACTAAAATTTTACCTTAAAGGAGAGACAATTAGAGAGGCAGCATGTTGGCCTGGGGTCATAGGTTCGAGTCCTTACAATTTTATTTTTATTATTATTTTTTTTTTTAATTTTGATTATGATTTCCTTAAAATATTATTGAAAAAAAATAACAAAAGCAAAAATGAACAATTATTTTATACACATTACATTGTTGAATGTGTAATTATAAAATGTTAGACATTTTATGTACCAATAATGGACATTAATTTTATAATTAATGGACAAACAATTAAGATGAAATATAATTTTATTTATTAAATAAATGACATTTTATTTACTCATAATGAACCATTGTTTTGAACCGAACGGATAATTATTTTATAAGAAATAAACAATTATTTTTATATCGAATAGAGAAATTAAAATTGATGAATTTTTATGAGATAAGATGTGATGAATAATATAATTAAAATTGATATATATATACACACGATAAGATTATATTCATTGAACATAATATGTTAGTTCATTAATTAATAATATTCATTACTTATTAGAATTATATAATTTTTTTTTTGAAAAAAAAATTATAATGATTACCACTTATACGTGTGATGAATAATATAATTTATAATTGATGAATATATAAATATGTGATAATATATATTTATTGAACATAAAATATTAGTTTATTATTAGAAGTGTTCACTAATTAATTATTTAAATTAAGTTTTTGGTAAAAAAAATTTGTATAAATTTTAAATACACATGTGATGAATAATTTAATATGTAATTTATGAATATACATAGAATTTATGTTTTGGGATGAAAATATAATTTTTCACCCATTTTTATTTTTAGTCTAAAATTAAATTTAAATTAATTAATTAATTAAAAAATATTAAGTGAAAAGAGAGGAGTATTTATAAATAATAGGGTGATTATTATATTTTAATAATATATTTAATTAAAAAAAAAAGTGAAGCCGGTGGAGGAAGGATGAGCGTGAAAGTGGAGGTATGGGGGAGCAGGAGTAAGAAAACCTACCTGCTACCGGATTCACAGCATAAGGGCTCTTTGAGCTCCACCGAAATCTATTTGAAGAGCCAATTTTGGTGAGTGAGAGCTTTGAAGAAATCCAAGTTCACTCAAATGGACCACCAAGAAGCCTAGACTTACTAACGGAGCACAAATCCAGGTGTTTATTCGCATTTGTGACAAAGATAAAATGGACGTTAATGGATTTTGCATACAATAAAGCTTGATTGATCAAATTGATCTAGATCCGAGAAATATTTAGGTAAATGTTATATTAAATTAAGGGTTAAATTGTTAAAAAAAATGATAAGTTATAATTATACACTTAATAAAAATTCAGGCATAAATTCATGAGATAATAAAATTTAGAATTGATTTTGATTTTGAATTTGAAATTTTATTCTCTCTTATAATTAAGTACAAAAATTAAATAAATTTATTCACTTAAGTCATGAAAAATGCATAAACATATTTAATTTTACACACTACTCATTAATTACAGTCATTTACATCAATGGATAATTATTGTGTATTAATATTCATATATTTTTTTTACATATCAAACTTTATTTTATCTGAATGGAGGGCAACAAAGCCACAAAAAATTATAAGACCTATCTTGCTACTGATCCAGTAACACAAGAACCAGCAGCATCAGTATATCAAATATTAAGCATCCTAGGAGGACAACACTGGAGCTCATGAAAACCTCTTGAAAACTTCAAAGCAAATTTTGCTAATCCATCCGCAAGCCCATTGGCTTCCCTATAAGTATGAATCACCTTCAACTCCCAAGGTTTATGAAGAAATTCCTTGCATTTGAACACAAGATTAGCATAAACTCCATGGCAAGCCTCTTTCCCTGTAATCCAATCAACAACCATAATAGAATCACTGTCCAAATGAGACAATGAATCCTTTTTTGCCAAGAAAAATTTAAACCTTGCCAAGCTGCCCATAATTTAGCAGTGAGAGCATTACATTTGCCTATATTAATCACATAACCTCCAATCCATTCCCCACACGAGTCACGAATCACACCTCCCCCACCAGCACTGCAAGTACGCCCTCTACTGCAACCATCAGAATTGAGTTTACTGAACCCAATAGTTGGAAGACTCAAGCCCACCAAAATTTGCTCCTCCCGAACACCAAATAAAGGGTGATTATTAGAGAATTCAAAGGCCTCTCTAGCTTCTAAGGATTGATCAATCAGCCAACATCTCTTCTCGTCAATAGAACATGTTTTCAAATTAAAACAAAATCGCAACGCCACCTCCAAAGCCACCAAATTACAATAGTAAAAAATTCTCTCCATCTATTATCAAAAGGACTTATGCCCTCTTTACTCAGATTCACCATGAACCAATCATCCGAAGATAAAAAGACTTAAAAAAAAAAAAAAAGAATATAAAGGGGGAGAAAGGAAACAGAGCCAGATCTATTATGCCTTGATACAGTCCCAAAAAATATGTTCCACATTTTCAGCTGCTA
Organism: Codiaeum variegatum; assembly: GCA_948294925.1. Classification (NCBI taxonomy): domain Eukaryota; kingdom Viridiplantae; phylum Streptophyta; class Magnoliopsida; order Malpighiales; family Euphorbiaceae; genus Codiaeum; species Codiaeum variegatum. Next base: position 7,826 of record CAOJBK012435620.1, on the reverse strand, counting down.
AATTGCAGCACATACATTGCTCATTTACAGCAAAGCCCCTTCTTGCATGCTCTACATTGCATATGATTTTACCATGAGTCACCAACCATACAAAGCTTCTAATTCTATAGGGAACTTCAAGCTTCCAAGTGACCCTCCAGAAGCTATAATCATTGTTAACATGAGCAAAAGTCAAACCAGAATAAGCTCTCTTAACTGAAAAGTTGCCACTGTTTGAAAGGCCCCAGCAAATCGAGTCCTCCAAATGAGTCTCAAAGTTCTCAACCATAGCTTACAGCCTTTCATGCATGTGCTCAGGTAGAACGTTCAGTAACTCTTCGCAACGCCAACCTCTAACACTATCCCAATATTGAGCCACCGTTTTGAATTCATTAACATACTCAACTGAAGCAACAACTAGTGACAATAAAGGAACATCCAACAGCCATTTATTCCTCCAGAATAGAGTGTTGGCACGATCCGAAATTCATATACGAGCTCCAAGCTCCAAAAGAGGCTTGGCTTTAACAATGCTATGTCAAATAATCGAAGCACTCAATTTATTCACTAAATTAGGAATTGATCTGCCCTGTCTACAATACTTGTTAATAATCACGTGAGCCCATAGCTTGCTAGAATCCATTATCATTCTCCAACTAAGCTTTGCCAAAAAAAGCTTCATTCATCTTGCCAATATCCAAAAGCCTAAGCCCACCATTAATTTTAGGATTATTAATAGTCTCCCAACTCATCAAACTAATTTTACAAACTTCATCATTTCCGCCCTAAAGAAATCTTTGAGCCAGCCTACCAATCTCATCACAAACTATACTGCGAATTGCCACCTTTTTGCATAGTATAAAATGGAATGCTATTGAGAATAGACTGAACTAGAGTTGTTCTACCTGCAAAGGAGAGAAACGAGCTTTCCACCCTACTAACTTTCTGTTATTCTTATTAATCACATAAGAAAATGAAAAGCACAACACCCTCCCTTGAAACAAAGGCATACCAAGGTAGAACCCCAAATCCGCCTGAGTTGGAATATTGGCATGACTGCTAATCTCATTAGCTAAAGCTAGAGATACATTTTTGCTAAATAAAATTTCAAATTTGGAAAAGTTCACCCATTGGCTAGAAGCATTGCAAAAAACATTTAGAATCTTCATAACCACATCAATTTGCTCAATCGATGCTTCTGAAAAAAGCACAATGTCGTCTGTGAAGAAAATATGAGACACAGAAGGACCATTTCGAGATAAATGAATAGGCTTCCAATCTTTCGAAACAACAGCACCATCAATTAGATGACCAAGTCTCTCAATACATAAGACAAAAAAGTAAGGAGAGAATGGATCGCCTTGCCTAATGCCTCTTGATGGTTTGAAGTCATCCAATTTTTCCCCATTCCAAAGAACAACCATAGAGGGAGAAGAAATGCATTCCATTATTATTTTAGCCCACCTTTCACCAAACCCAGCAAGATGTAGCGTTTCAGCAATAAAGGACCAGGATAGCCTATCGTATGCTTTCTCCAAATCGAGTTTAATCACCATATGTCCAACTCCACTCTTCTTCCCATTACAAGAATGAAGAACTTATTGGAATATAACAATATTATCAATGATCTGACGTTCAAGCATGAAACTAGATTGAGTGGGAAAGATCAATTCACAATGAGCATTCTTTAAACAATTCACCATAACCTTTGTAATAATCTTGTAGATGATGTTACAAAGGCTAATTGGCCTCATTTATCTCAAATTCTCTAGATTTTCTACCTTTATAATTAAACATATAAGAGTAGCATTAATTTTAGGAGGAATGCTATCTTCACCCTATAAAAAAACCCAGCACAAAACTACACACAAACACACCCACCACAGGCCGTAATTTTTTATAAAAACCAGCTGTAAACCCATCAACCCTAGCTGCTTTATGTGGAGACATGTCAAAAACTGCTTTACGCACATCCTCATTACTAAAAGTAGCATTCAGTAAAGACAAAGTTTCCAACTTCAATGAAGGAAAACCATTAAAAAATGAACAATTGTCATCTAATATTGAATCATCAATATAAAAGGGACACGAAATAATGATGAGCCATAGTCTTAAGCCACTCCAAATCCTTCACCCAATTATCTTTCACATCCTTCAGCTTAGTAATAAAGTTCTTATTGTGTTTGATGACAGTAGACATACGAAGAACTTTGTATTTGTATCCCTCGACACTATCCACTCCTTAATTGATTTATCGGGCCAAAATAACTCCTCCTGGTCCAGAGTTGTTTCTAATTCCTCTTTCAGTCTACCTTATAAAGCCAATAAGCTAGAATTAAAATAAGCCATCAAACTTCTTTGAATCCCTTCAATTCTAGCCAATAGTCCCCGCTTCCGATGAAAAATATTGCCAAAAGAGGAGGTATTCCATTACTTCATGTCATCGGCCAACTTCTTAGTATTTTGAAACAAATTAGTTGCATTATTCCAATAGCCTTTTATAGCAACATAGAAACTTGGATTAGTAAACCAAGTTGTAAGAAATCGAAAAGGACGATTAATAGAAACCATGGGAGTTAAATTTATAGTGATACGGGCCTGGATCAGAGCAGTTCGACACCAACTAGGGGCTCGAGCCCACGTAAGCTGGTTCGACATCAATTAGGGACTTGACTGTCAGAGGGTTATCGTCGGACATAATGGCTAGCACCCCTAACCGGCTCTTTGTCTTATAGGTTGGCACATTCATACCATAGGAGTACAAATCCAACAGCATGTCAAACCACCATGCATCATTTGACACAGTCTGTGGGAAACGCAAAGTTTCCTAACCAAATCATTTCAAAACCTGCACTAAAGCACTCAAAATGGAACCAAACTAGGATGAAACTAACAATCAGGAGGATATCCCTCCACTTATCAACATTAATCAAATTATCAACACACCCCCAACAAATCAGATTCCAGCAACAGCCTGGAACAACTTAGCTACCACCTTACAAACTCTTCGGAGCTACATAGGGCAACCTCAAATGCCAAGCTTCTCAATTCCAACCCCACAGCCTACAACACCTCTTGTAACTCCAAATCTAGTGACTACTTTGCAAAGCCTAGTCACCGGCCTTGCCCCTTTACTCCCACAACTCCAATCAACTCTGACACCTAACCGACTAGCCCATGTTGACAATGACCCACATGCAGTGAGCAGAAGGGTGGATTTTAACACTCCCATTAGTGTAGAAGCACCAGGAGCGCCAACAATAAGGCCCACGAAAGGGAAAGGTGGAACCAGATCGGTACTGGAAGTACCCGCTAAAGAGGGAAGAGTGGGAGAAGGAAGCAAAAGGCTCGGGGAAGATGATAGAGAGATAGTATGGGGTAGGTTCACAGCTAGCAAAACTAGGAGTAGAGGAGAAAAGGACAGCATGAGTCGATCCCACATAAGCCAAGACACTTTCGCTGATATGAGAGCCGAAAGGGGGCAGATGACCAAGAGGTATCAAGCCACTATGGTTCTAGCACCGCCTTCAAGGAAGAGGTGAAGAAATAAATGGAAGAGACGGGAGGAGCGAAGCCTAACCACAGAAGAAGCTTCACTCTCAACCTAAAATTTTCATTCAACAAAAGGATCAATGAGTTCCAGATGCCTGAAAAGTTCAAGCAGCCCAAAATGGCAAAGTATGATGGCACCCAGGATCCGAAGGTACATGTCCTAGAGTATAAACACTTGGTGGGATTGCGAACCACCAAAGAGGTGGCATTGTGCAGAACCTTCAGAAGCACATTGGAAGGAGAAGTTGTGAAGTAATATGATAGTTTGCCAGAAGGAAGCATAGACTCATTCTAGAGTCTAGCAAACCTGTTCACAAAAAGATAGTACTCCAGTATCCCAATACCTACACCGACTTGAACCTTGGAGCAGGTAGAGCAGAGTTCGGACGAATCACTAAGGGACTTCATAGTCAGGTTCAATAGAGAAACCTTAAAGGTAACGAACATAGATGAGCCTAGAGCCGTTGAAGCCTTGCATAAGTGCACAACTCACTAAGACTAGCCTGAAGCTCACCAAAGACAATGAGCAAAACCATGGCTATAGCGAAGGATTATATCAAGCAAGATGATGCTTTTAGAAAAAGTAGGTACTATAAGAAGAGAAAACTAGAAGAGTGAGGTTTGTCCCATTAGAAAGGCAGGGTGAAGCCCGCACCAAATTATAAAGGCACACTCAAAGATGAGCAAGCCACAAGCCCAACAATACGTAAGGCGACCATGGAAGACAAGAGATGCCCTACATGTGGAGTGTACAACATCTCCAATTATACCACGAAGCTCAGCAGGACTAGCCAAAGACCCTCCAAGGGGGGCACCAATCATTGTTGTAAATTTCTTTTATAATCATAATTTTCTAAAAATAAAAATTTTCTACAATGTTTTGATACAGTTAGCAGGAATTTGGCTATATAAGGCCACGAGGAGGCAAGAAGCTTGCCGATCAGGAGCATGAGAAAGCTCGCACAAAATAGGGAAGGCCCATTTAAGCTGCTAACCATGAAAGAGCAGGTTAAAGCTCAGAGCAGCAAAGCCCAACTTGACTGGAGAAAGACCCTTCAAGGGGGGCACTAAGACCTCTAGAGATGAGGCACTAAGCCCAGGTTGACTGGCAAAAGACCCTCCAAGGAGGGCACTAAGACCTCTAGAGATAAGGCACTAAGCCCAACTTGACTGGTGAAAGACCCTCCAAGGGGGGCACTAAGACCTCTAGTGATGAGGCACTAAGCCCAGCTTGACTAACAAAAGACCCTCCAGGGGGGACATTAAAACCTCTAGTGATGAGGCATTAAGCCCAGCTTGACTGGCAAAAGACCCTCCAAGGGGGGAGGAGGGGGGGTGGAGCTTCAAGGAAGCTGGGAGTACGTCAAGGCCTGAAAGTCTGAAGATGGACATCGAACCATAGAGAGCCAAAAAGAAGCAAGAAGTCAAAGATGACAGAAACCCGTTCATGCAAAGGTAATGCCAAATCCCAAGAAGCTAACATTAAGACCTTAAGAAGTCAAGGAGAACAACAAAGTATAGCCTTTACTGGCAAAAGACCCTCCTAAGGGGGGCATTAAGTCCATCCTAGACTAGTAAAAGACCCTCCAAGGGGGGGCACCAATCCAATTCGACTGGAAAAAAGCAAAAGAAAGCAAGCACCAAGACTTAGACAAGTCAAGATGTCAGACATATCTCAGAAGCCTGTTCAAGCGAAGGGGCTCTCCACCATACTCGGTAAACATTTCTCAAGCACTCTTTAAGCTGTGAGCCTTCGAGTGCTAACACTAAAGGGGGACTACTGATACGGGCCTAGATTAGAGAAGTTTGACATCAACTATAGGGTCGGGCCCATGCAAGCTGGTTCAACATTAACTAGGGTTCGGAGGGTTAAACCAAGCCTGGCGAGCCAACAGTCACTCCCCTGAACCTCTATAGTCATGGCACATCAGCCTAGAGGGCTCGCTCAATAGCCTTCAGGTTTAGCCTTCTGATAAGACAGATCAGCCAACAACCACCCCCCTGGTCACATCACAGTCATATTAAGACATGCAAGCTACCTACAGCTAACACGTGTCCTACATGCCTAGATTATACGGACATGCGTTCCAGCTATAGGACTTCAGCAATATAAATACAAGCTTCAAACACCTCATTCAGGGAGGTTGAGATGTTCACAGCTTCACTTAAAGGGCTAGAAGCATGTTCACTAGCTAAACTCCTCTAGAGATACTGACTTGACCGTCGGAGGGTTATCGCCGGACATAACGTACGGCACCCCTGACCGGCTCTTTGTCTTGCAGGTCGGCACATTCAGACTAAAAGAGTCCAAATCCAATAGCATGTCAAACCACCACGCATCACATAGAAATTAGGATAAGATTATGGTCAAAAGCCACACGAGTAAGATGCTTAATAGAGGCTCTTGGAAAAGCCTCTTTCCAATCCAAACTACATAACACCTTATCCCAATGAGCAGCTCGATACGAATCATCACCATGCTTCCTAACCAGGTGAACTTTGAACCAACAAAACCCAAGTCTACTAATGCTTCTTCAAAGACCCTATTTGAAAAAAGAGCACTTCTTGCAGTAGAAAAGGTAGCAGCATTACTCACTTCGTCAGGGGCTACAACGAAGTTGAAATCACCCGCCGCATATCAGACTTTATTAATAGTATTAGAGTTATTATTTGCGTAACTATGCACTAAGTGGTGTATACTTATATTTGGTTAAATTTAAATTTCTTATTATAAACTTAATTTAACTTAAAAATTATCAAGTTTAAACTATTTTTTTTTGTTAGATATTAGTTTAAACAAATTATGAAATAAAATTTCAATATTGAGAGAGTCATCCTTGCAACAAATTTAGAGTTATGAGTGAATTTCTATTTTTTTTTTATTGAAAATATGTTTGTCATATTTGATTAGTAGTAAATTCCAACATGTTTTATATAACTAAGTAAAAAAAATCATGTTTGATATAAGTAAAAATAAATAAATAAAAATCACAAAGTTGAATAGAAATCTTATCTAAAAGTAAATAAATAATAGTAAAGAGACATAAAAATAATTTCAAGTCTAATAGAAGTTAAAAAATAGTAAATGTTGATTTTTCTTTTTAATATTACATGTGCTTTATGCATGCTTAATAGAATTAGATATGAATTTTTCTTTTTCAATGTGTAAGAGAAACAGCAAGTTGTCAAGGAATGTGCATGACATGATGCACAAATTCATTTAAGTCCTAACTTTTTTTAAGACATATATATCATCTCAAGGAAGTTATACTCAATTTTTATATATTTTGTTTAATTTTGTAGAGTGTATTTGACAATGTCAAATGGAATGGCATAATAATTTCATAATTTTTTTCTAGAAACTGTGATAATATTAAAATGAAATTATGAAATACATTAATTTTTTTACAAATAAAATTGAATCATATAGTTATTTAGAATCAACCATATAGTACTTTTTTTAAAAAAAATCAACCAAATAAAGTTATTTTAAATATATTAGGAACTTTATGATAAAAATTTAAAAAAAGATCATGAATATTAATTAGTAAAAATTTTAAAAATATAATACATTTCATACTCATAAAAAATAAAATAAATACATAATTGTAATTTGTAGTGTCAAATTTATGTAAATCTTATTTGCATGGGCAGACACAAAGTCATGCAAAATAGAAAAATAATCTTGATTAAAAAAGTGATGAAGAATAACAGTTAAGGAAAATATAATCCCATTCAACAAAATAAAATTTTATTCATTAAACCAAATTCTTTCGTTGGCATCAAATCATCGTTCTGTAGTGTTAGTTCTACGGTTTAGGGTTTGTAATGGGTAAGGGTAAGGGTCCACTCAGTACTAAGTGAATTGACGAGTTTGGTGGAAATGAATGACCAAATGGGGGTTAAATGGACTTAGGTGGATCCATAGTTCCAGTTGTAAGTGTCGGTATCAAGTCATCATTCTGTAGTATCGGTTCTATAGGGTTTAGGGTTTGTAATAGGTATGGATAAGGGTCGACTCAGTGCCAAGTGAATTGACGAGTTCGGTGGAAATGAATGACCGAATGGGGGGTAAATAGACCTAGGTGGATAGGTGGATCCATATTTCTGGTTGTAATTGTCGGTCTCAAGTCACCTTTCTGTTGTGTCGGTTTTATAGGGTTTAGGGTTGGTAATGGGTATGGGTAAGGGTCGATCCAGTACTAAGTGAATTGATGAGTTCAGTGGAAATGAATGACTGAATGGGGGGTAAATGGACCTAGGTGGATAAGTGGATCCATAGTTCCTATTGTAAT
>CAOJBK012434907.1:0-17545 GCA_948294925.1 Codiaeum variegatum | reverse complement strand
ATTGTATATCTCTAGTAACTGAATTAACATGCACCTCTAATCCACACACCCATATTATGAGCACATTTTTCTCTTAGATGCCGTTGGTTTTCTGACACAAATTTATGTTGTTGAAAATCTCAATTTTGCAAGATGTGTTTCCTATGAAACACGGACTTGGACTCGGACTCGGGTATGGGTGCGGGTGCGGGTGCGGGAAACAGTATTTTCTAAAAAAATGAGACACAGGTGCGGCGGGGACACAACGAATTTTATATATATATATAATCAAAATTTTAAAAGATATAAATTATAAATAGAATTCATGATTTATCAACTCATGTAATTAAAATAACTGCAACTAATTGAAAAAAAAAAAAAAGAAAATAGAAAGAGAGAGATCGAGAGAAAGAGATTGATTAGAGTTCCAATTTGAAGAAAGAAATATTGAGATAGAAAAATTATAGGGTTTCATTATTTCTTTTTTTTTTTTTTTTGATAAATTTTAAAACTTTTTAAGAGTTTTTTACAAAAAAAAAATCTATATTTCTTTTTTTTTTTTTAATAAATTTTAAGACTTTTTAAGAGTTTAAAAAAAAAATCTAATTTTTTCAAAATTCACGTGTCCTTGCCGTGTCCCCGCGTGTCCGTGCCATGTCCCCGCCGTGTCCCCATAAAAAAAAAAAAAAAGAGGGGACACGGATTTGCCGTGTCCGTGGCCGACACGCATACGGCAACCTTTTAGAAGTGTCCGTGCTTCATAGATATATTTATATAAATATATATATATATATAACATGTTACTTCTGAATTTTTGTTATGCTTTAAGTTGTTCATTTTATTTTTTCTACTGAGATTGTTTATCCTCTTGTAAGGTTCAATCTTGGAAAGGATTCTGTGCATGAATTTAGGACCAGCTTCTGTGAGAAGTCAGCCAGTGAGTCATTGTGGTTTCCCAATCTTGGCTTACTGAATTAAAATTTGTGCCATGAGAAACAAAATGATATCCTCTTTTTTCCTTGAATAGGTTCATCTGAGCCACACACTGTCCAAAATGTAGAGATCCTTGTTAATTTTGCACGTCGTAGACTATTTGAACAGCTCAGTAACCTCCAAGCTCCACCTGTTGGTGGTGCTTCTGCCTCCCAACAAATCATTGCTTTACCAATTAGCCGAAGTAGTGGGAGTTTCCCAGCCATACCAAATGCAAAGAAGACTCCACCTCCTCCACCCATGCCACTGGTTTCACCTGCTCCATCTCCACCGGAAAGTGTTGCGACTAATCAACAGTCTGGGAAAAATACATGGATGTATTTCTTGATTATTCCAGTTGTATTTGCATCAATCATTATTGTTCTGGGCCTGCTGTTTATGTGCCGTAGAAAAGGAGTGACAACCATAGGTCCGTGGAAGACTGGACTGAGTGGGCAGCTGCAAAAAGCATTTGTTACAGGTGATTTTAATTACATAATTGAGGTAGAAAAGAAAAATCTGACCTTATTTTGGAATTGAACTGCGTATCCATTTGGTATTTTACTTGAAAAAGAAAAGAAACATCACAATTCTGTAGCTCTCACATTCAGTTTTTACCCTTTTTTTTTTTGACAAATACATTCAGTTTTTACCAAGTCATATCAAATCATGCAATTCACATGGGGACACTGAATGATTTGGTCTACTTATTTTGTTGAAGTCATCTATCAATATTAATTTTTTTTCTCACTTACTATAAATTGTTGCTTCAAGATAGCTAGGTGCAGTTAGATTCCTGCAGGAGGACTAGGTCTAGCATGTATCAACTTAGTTACATATCCCAGTGATTATGATGGCACTCATCAAATTGATGACTTTGGAAAATTAAGTCTTAGTTTACCAAAAGAAAAGAACTTCTTGATTTTTTTTTTTGTTATAAAATGGCTTACTATTTGACAATGTGTCTGATCTTTCACTGTAAAATTTATATATATGTTTTCCAGTATTGTATAGTGCATCATTAAATTTCATTTAACTTGATTGATTAATTCAGTTGTCACCTGTCAAGATTAGTTTATGATTCAGTTTTAAAGGGTATCCTATTTATTTGCTAGTCTGATACTTGTTTAGTACACTGTAAACCTAATCCATTTGCATGAAATAAATACAGGTGTTCCCAAGCTAAATCGAGCAGAGCTGGAAACTGCCTGTGAAGATTTCAGCAATATAATTGACACTTACGTTGGTTGCATTATGTACAAGGGAACATTATCCAGCGGAGTTGAGATTGCTGTTGCATCAACTCTAGTTACTTCTTACAAAGATTGGTCTAAGAATGCAGAGGTGGCATATCGGAAAAAGGTCAGTCTCTTTGCTGTCACTATTTTAAAGATTTTATAATATAATTGCATCATTTATAATTTGTTTCTCTTCCCTTTTAATTAAATTATGACTTTTGACTGTAGATTGATACACTCTCTCGGATCAACCATAAGAACTTTGTCAATCTTATTGGCTACTGTGAGGAGAATGAACCTTTCAATAGGATGATGGTATTTGAATATGCTCCCAATGGAACCCTCTTTGAGCATCTCCATGGTAATATTCTTGCTTAACTGTGAAAATTGTTGATAAATTTGTCAGTGTAGCAATCTGAGTCATTATTCTGGTTCTCTAGTTAAAGAAATGGAACATCTTGATTGGAGTGCAAGGACGAGGATCATCATGGGAACTGCTTATTGCTTACAATACATGCATCATGATTTAAATCCACCAGTGGCACATTCAAACTTGAATTCACATAATATCTATTTAACAGATGACTATGCTGCTAAGGTACATCTCTTTCATTCATTGGCTTTACTATTTCTTAATGTATTTTTCCACACTCTTTTTTTCCTTTCTCAGATTGCAGAAATCTATTTCTTGCCACATCGGACGCTGAAGTCCAAGCACTCGTGTGAAAATGACTCGGAGCATTCTGTGTTGCCACCACTGGCTGATGTAGAGACAAATGTCCATAGTTTTGGGCTTCTGTTGCTAGAAATAATTTCTGGAAAGCTCCAATACTCGGCTGAACAAGGGTCCCTTGAGAAATGGGTAAATCTTTTAATGAAATTCTATAATCTGATAGCACTCGGCTTTTCCTTATGGCTATCTGTTGCAGTTGCACACATGTAGTTTCTGATAACATAAACTTAAAACATGCCAGGCTGCTGAATATTTAAGCGACAAGCGGAGTATCAGCTACATGATTGATCCAAGCCTCAAGTCTTTCAAAAACAATGAGCTTGACGTAATTTGCGAGGTTATCCAAGAGTGTATACAACCGGATCTAAGGCAAAGACCAACAATGAGGGATATTACTGCAAAGTTAAGGGGAGTGATACCAATCTCACCAGATCAAGCAACTCCAAGACTTTCACCACTGTGGTGGGCTGAACTCGAGATATTATCTGTGGAGGCAACTTAAAAAGTTCTTTGATTCTTTTTCTCTATTGTAAGTCTCTCATTCTTAATGCCAAAGTCTCTATAGTATTATGTTTGCATTTTTAGTTTTTTGGCTCAACTATTGGAGATTTCTTTGCTCCAATGATTATAAAAATAGCAGGCTTGATACGAAGAAGGTTTTTCAATTCGTCTATATTTTTTATATGCAATTTTATGTCTTAGTAATATGATTTTTAATATTTATAATATATACTATCTTTACATACGATTTATTTTTTATGTAGGAGCAATAAATATCTAGAGTCTAAATTTTAATCAAATCAAGTCCCATGTATAAGGTTTCTTCATTTGCAAATTGCAATCATCATTAGTAAGCTTGGGCTTTCTTAGTCAATGCACTAATTATTGGCAAAAACTAAAGAAAATTTATTAATAAAAACATGAGGATGAATAGTATAAGTTAAAAGACATGTTTTATATTACAACGCTAATGAAATATAAGATTGGATTGTATTTGTGAAGTCAAGGGTATATTGGTCTTATGGCCACAAATCCATGGAACATAGTCGAGTTTTTGATATGTAATTCTGTCTTTATTGCTTTAAAAACTTATTCACGTCTGAAAACTTAGTATTAGATGGATAAATATATATAGGGGAAAGTTTATTCCTGTCTAAGAAAAAAATGAGTTAATTGCAATTCGAGTACAATGACAAGAAGTGAAAGTTGAGATTTATGATTGAATGTTGTTGATATAAATTAGTAGCGAATTAAGTATCAACGTGATTATTTGACTCGATAAAGACTGTTAACACCGGCCTAGTTTGCAAGGCCACAGGGCTCAAAAGTCTAACAGAATGAGCCTCAAAATCTTATGGAACCAACTCTAGTCCTGAGAGAGGAGATGGTTTCAGCCCATAGGCACAATTAACAGGCCCATAACGATGGCTTATGGATCGTGGATCTAGAACAAAAGAGGACCCAAAGATATGGGTCCAAAGACGAGCTCAAACAGGCCAGAGTTAGGCTAAGCATCTGTAGGCAGATTATTATCTCAAGGTCCACTCTCCAAGGGCTCAGTGGAAAAGGGCGAGATCGAGTCTCTCAGAACTCGAGTCATAAGTCCAGGCTTGCAAATCGCCTTAAGGCAGGATGCCGCTGCCTTAGGAAGGAAGATATATAAGGAGGTCGAATCTCTAGGGTTAAAGATCCAACTTTTATCATTCAAAAACCTTATTTTGTTCCAGCAAAAATCCTTAGTAGTAGTAGTAATATAGCTCTTCCAATCCTTGAGATCGTGGTTGTTTCACCCGATTAGAGTGACAGGCTTCCTATATCTCTTTCGGAGACGTGGTGATTGACAGCTTCAGCCTAAATACCAAATTTGACTATCATGAATAGGAAATTCCTAGCGACGGCGACGCCTATATCTAGGAAGATAGATCCAATCAGAGCCCAATGAATTGAAATCGGCGGTGAAACACCACCACTAGTCTAGGGGACGAGTTTTCCGAGCTTAGGTTTTTTGTATTCCTTAGCTCATTTTCTTCATTTGTTGTTGCTATATTTTCTTTTGTACTTGTAAAAATACTAAAAATATTGTTTGTTTGGACTATCAATCTTAAAGGGTAAAAATATATCTTGTTTGATTATAATTTTCATGGATTGACCTAATATTTACTTAGACTAATACGAGGAACCCCTAAAGACTTGTTTTATTGGACTAGAGACCCTTAGATCGATAAACCTGGACCTGAGTACCCTTATCGGCTCGATAATTAAATTCTATCGCAAATAAAATTGGCACGCTTAGTGGGATTTCCCTAAATTGTAATATGGTGGGTAAACAACAAAGACATACTAAGAAAACTAGAAACTCATTTAATGAGACAATTGATCATGTCATTGTAGGTACAACTGAAACTATGGAGACTCAGCCTCGAGAGGTCCTCATATCTGGGGGTTGTCAGACCCTCCTCGAGATGATGTAACCAGGGGAGAAACCAAAGATGAGTATCAACGAGACATCGAGCCACCTAGGCTGAGGTCCTTATCCGATGCCGACCTCAATGCAGTGGGATTGGTGGTAGCAGCTGCTAACATGGACATGTATACTGGGCTCATGAATCAAATGGCTCAAGTCTTACAAACTCTTGCTTGAAGAAAATAGAGGCACTCAGAACCGGACATATAACACCATAAAGTCCTTCAATGAGTTAGTGACCCACTTCAACAACCTACTCGCAGAAAGGTATTAGGATGTTACTGCAAATAGGGGCACACCTCCCTGACAGGATCGGCATCAGCCGCCTAAGAATGAGCTGCAATATGGAGAGGTTAGGCTCGCGCAAAGACAGAATATTGGTAGCAACAGGAGATACTCAGCCACCACAAGGACACACCACCACACGGCCAACTAGTGAGGGTTTATACTTAGCCACAAATGCTTCTCCCTAGGTATTAGTGGAATGAAAATGATTTGGCCAGGCAGCTGTAACGAATGGGTGTCCATATGGGCAGGCCACCTAGGAAGACTCATGGGAAACCATATCCTGAATTTATTGATGCCTTTAATCCATACTCGAGAAGGTATAAAGCCCCTGAGTTCACCTTGTTTTCAGGAGATGCAACTATCATCACAAGGGACGATTTGGCTAGATTTACTGCACAATGTGGCGAAGCTTCATACAACAACATTCTTAAGCTTAGGTTGTTTGCCAATTCCCTCATAGGGCCCATCTTCAATTGGTATGGTCAGCTTTGTCCAAACAGCATTCATTCATGGGAGGAAATGGGTCATGCTTTTTTATAGTTCAGAACCAAATACAACCCTGGCTAATTTGGCCAAAATCACCCAAATGCCAGGAGAGGCTGCCGAGAAGTATGTGGCCAGATTTAGAATGCTGAAGATTCAGTGCTCCATTAGAGTTCCAGATTCGGAGTTAGTTGAATTAGCATTTGGAGGCATGAATATGGCCATAAGAGAGAAATTCCATGATAGAAATTCTATGACTTTTATGATCTTTTAGACCCAATAGCAAGCTATGAAAGATTGCTCAAGGAGAAAGAGTAGAAAAAACCAACTCGGTCTTATTACAAAGAACAGGTATCATATTCGGCCCTTAACGAGGAGTCAGAATCAGAAGAGGAAGTGGAAATTTGTGTGGCCGAGTGGAAACTTGGAGCCCTATTCTTATGTCACGCACTAATGCCTCAGCACAAAAGAAGCAAAATACAAACAAGTTGACCAAAGAATATCCTTTTGATATATCTAAGGTCGAGGAAATTTTTTATTTGCTCTTAAAAGAAGGCCAAATTGAGTTGAGTGCGGGGCATGTAATTACCCTCTCAAGCATTCATTGATGGCGAGGAGAAGCGCCATGTTCATCAAAGGCTACAATACCCAGAGCGATCCATGCACCAAAGATTTCAATTTTCAGCAAAGCATCATGAAAAAAAGCTATGCAGAGATTTTGAAGACAACCTGATCTCGAGGTAGTAAAAGAGAAGGTCAATCCCAAGGAGAGGGTACCACAAAGCTTCAAGCCTATGCCAAGGAAGGTAGACAAATGGGAGCAACACCATCCCAACTCCGAGGCATCTAGTTCTAGCAGTGTGTTTTCAAGAATAGGTCGTGGCAAGGCTCAAAGGCCATTCCTAACCCACAATCAAAAGAGAAGATTACAGAGGCAACAGCAGATGGGAAGACTTCAAGTTGCTGCAAGGCATAATCCTAAAAAGAGAGAGGAATTGCGTGAGAGAAGGATGAAAGCGCAGGAACAAGAAGACATGTATTGGGAGGACAGGGAAAGGCAGGAAGATGAAAGCAAAGTTGAAATGAGAAGCAAGAATAAAGTGCCTATCGAATAAGTTGATAATAGATTAGCCATCAGATATTAGCGACTATTAAGAGAAGCAGACGAGAGGCGAGAATTTGATAACAGACGCCTAAGGGAGCAATGTGCCAAATGCTGGGCACCAAAGGGGAAAGTAATATATCCCCTAGATCGAAGTCCCTACGACGAGATGTTGCAAGGGGAAGAAGCTCATGCAAAAAGGGTTAATAATGACAAATCCCAAGGAAAGAAGCCCATGGAAGATGACACCCCGAGCCAACCAGCAATTGTAAACATTAATGGGGTAAGGCATGAAGTTTGGTTGAAAAAGCAATGCCCCAAGGAAGATAACTCGGCCAGGGAGAAGAGGGTTGAAGAACCTAGGCAGATTAGAAAATTGAGCATCAACATGGTAACCATAACTCCCATCCCAGAGGAAAAAGTACCCAGGATTGGTTACCATCTTACCCGAAGAGTTTCAAGCTAAACCTGGGCAGCAAGCTACCTTGGATAGAGATTTATTGGAGATAGATATTGATGAGAAAGGGTCACAACGGCTATCGATTATTGTGGAGGAACCTCAGCGACGTTTGGTAATTCACATTAAGCCTCTATATATCAAGGCTGAGGCGAATGTGGTTGCTGCTAACAGAGTCTTAGTAGATAACAGGGTAGAGGTCAACATCCTATTTTTTAAGACATTTAAGAAATGAGGACTTACCATTCAAGATCTTGAAAGATCCGAGCTTTCACTGCACAACTTAATGGGGGGAGAGACATTACTAGAGGGGTTTGTAACCATTCAACTTAAAGTCAGTAGGGAAACTCGGTCGATTGGATGTTATGTTGTAGATGCTCAAGTAAATTTCAACATGTTACTGGGAAGGGATTGGATCCACTCAAATTCTTTCATCCCTTCGAGCATGCACCAGATGCTAATTCTTTTCAGAGATGACTATGTTGAAATAGTGCATGCAGATTCCAATCATTACGAGTAGGAAGTGCATTTCTTAAATGTAGTATACTACGATGCTGAGTCAAAGAATATATTTTTCAAATCTAAAAGGAAGCTCGACATGAAAATGGTGGTAGTTGATCAGTTATCTCAGTCTAAGACAGTTTAGCTAATCGAACGAGCACCGTCCTCAAATTAATCTATGGATAGGATCTCAAAGAGGTAGATGGAGATAATCCTAAAGCTTCAAAATCTATTTTGTGAGAGCAAGTTTGCTCGGCAGAATGCATTTATGACGATGAGAGATAGAATCCCATGTCGACCTTGGAGTTCAAGGATCTGGGGCTAGCGAGCAGAAAACCCCAGGACGAGCCAACTAAGGTTCAGGATCCCCTAAGAGAAATTAATTTAGGGACAAAATCCAATCAATGGATAATTTATATAAGTGCAAGGCTATCTCAAGAATTTGAAGCAAAGCTGGTGGCGCACTTAAGGGAAGATAGAGGTTACTTTGCCTGAACTTACGATGAAATGCCTAGGTTGGCGAGAGAGTTGGTGGAGCACAGATTGCCTACAAAGCCAGGCTTTAATCCATTTAAGCAACCCATGAGAAGAGTGTCTCCCGAGGTCAAGGAGTTGATTAAGCAAGAAATCGAGAGGTTGCTCAAAGTAGGGTTCATCCAGCCTATAGTATAAACAGAATGGATTTCAAACATTGTCTCAATGATTAAGAAGAATGGGAAGCTGAGGATATATGTTGACTTTAGAAATTTAAACACAGTGACCCCCCAAAGACAAGTACCCTATGCCCATTGTTGATTTATTTGGTAATAGGGAATTCCATTCTGAGTTTTATGGATGGGCATTCAGGTTACAATCAAATCAAAATCGTTGAAGATGATGTGAGCAAGATAACTTTTAGGTGTCCTGTACCGATCGGTGCATATGAATGGGTAGTGATGCCTTTCGGTTTAAAGAATGTTGGGGCCACATATCAGAGGGTGATGAATGCAATCTTCCATGATTTCTTGGGCAAGTTTACGGAGGTATATATTGATGATCTGGTGGTCAGATCCCTGGAAGAAGAATAGAAATTAGCCAACTTGAGGCAATCTTTTGAAAGGATGAGGCAGTATCAACTAAAAATGAATCCTTTGAAATGTGCTTTTAGGGAAACTGATGGCAATTTCTTGGGTTTCTTGGTATATCAAAGGGGTGTGGAGATCGACAAAAACAAAGCTAAGGCGATCTTGGAAGCGCCTCCCCTAAGAAATAAGAAGGAACTTCAGAGATTGATAGGGTAGATTAATTTTTTAAGAAGATTCATTGCCAACACAGCTGGAAAACTTCGGCCTTAGAGGTCATTGCTAAGGGGAAATAAAGAATTCACCTGGACCGAGAAGCACCGAGTGGTATTCGATGAAATCAAAGCATACCTCACTAAACTGCCAGTCATGACTCCTCCCAGATCTAAAGAGCCCTTAATTCTATATATATCATCGTCAGATGACATGATCGGAAGCATGTTGGCCCAAAATTAAGGGGGGTATGAGAGGGTCATCTACTACCTTAGCAAAAGCTTAACTGATGTGGAGATAAGGTATACCCCTATCGAGAAACTCGGGTTAGCTTTGTACTTCTCTTGCATCAAGCTCTGGTATTACATGCTCCCAATTATTGTTATGGTGGTCAGTAGAACGAATGTAACGAAGTATATCATGTCAAGACCCTACCTGAGGAATCAGATAGGGAAGTGGGCTGTAGGATTATTAGAATTCTACCTTTAGTATGTTCCTCTCCGAGCGATTAAGGGTTAGGCCTTGGCCAATTTCCTCGCTCATCATCCTTGCAAGGAGTTTGTTGAGGAAGTGAATTGTATCTACAAATCATCGTCTTGGGAATTATGATTTGACTATTCGAAAACATCAGTATTGGTAGGGGATAAAATTGTTCTAACTTCTCCAAAGGGCATCACTATGAAACTGGGTTTTGTTCTCGGTTTTCCTTGCTAAAAAAATCAAGCTGAATACAAAGCCCTAATCATTGGGTTAGAAATACTAGATGAACTGGGGGAACGATCGGTAAATATTAGGGGGGACTCATTACTTGTTGTCAACCAACTTACTGGGGGATACAAGTGTGAGGCGACAGTCCTTCAACCCTATTGCAACAAAGCCATGCATCTCCTATATGCTTTTGAACACGTTTCACTAGAATATTCTTCAAGGATCTCAAATGAAAAGGCAAACAAGCTTGCCCATGGGGCATCAGACTACCTTTAATGGTTTGAGAGATCCCACTAGAATATAGGCCGATCTTTGTGTTGTGTTCAAAGGGCATTGACCAGCTCTAAGAGCAGGTAGAAAAACATGTAAGGGTCTTTGTGATTGATGTAACTCAAGACTAGAGGAAGCCTATAGTTGAATTCTTACAAGATCCATCCGTAGAGGCTGATAATAAAATAAGGCTCCTAACCCCCAACTTTTGGTAGGAGGAAGGAATCTTGTACAAAAAATATATAGATCAACTAATGTTATATCTCGGCCCCAAAGAAGCGATGTTGGCCATGGCCGAGGTGCATGAAGGACCAACTGGGGCTCATCAAGCTAGTAGGTTAATGAGACAGCTCCTGTATCAGTATTGTTATTGCTAGCCTATGATGGAGAAAGAATGTATGGATTATGCTAAAGATTGTGAAGCTTGTCAGAAGCATGACCCTATCCAAATATCGCCAGCAGAGGAACTTCGTTCCATCATCAAGCCTTGGCCTTTCAAGGGATGGGTTATGCATGTTATTGGAAAAAATTTTTCCCCCATCTTCTCAGAATCATTGCTTTATTTTGGTGGCCACAAATTACTTCATCAAATGGGTGGAGCCGGTCCCCTTGAAAAATGTGACTCAGAATGCTGTGATCGAATTCATTAAAAAACATATCCTCTTTCGCATAAGCCTGCCCCAAACGATCACAACAAACTAAGGGACTATATTCACTGGGGAAGCGGTGAGAGAATTCTGCAATGAATATGGGATCAAGTTTCTCCACTTGGCTCCTTACTACGCTCAAGCCAATAGGCAAGCGGAGGCCACCAATAAGATAATCAAGGGTATAATCCAGAAGACGGTAGACAATAATTCTCGGAAATGGAACGAGCTATAGGGAGAAGCACTATGGGCCATCAAGACTAGTGTTAAAACAACCACAAGGGTTACCCCTTTCAAGCTCACCTACGGATTGGATGTTATGATTCCAATAGAATTAACAGTCAAGTCTACAACTAGAAAACACCAGGATCGATTATCCCCATCCGAGTATGAAAAGGCCATTCACAGGGAATTGGATGATCTTGATGAATCAAGAGTGGCTGCCCTATACCAAATGTAATTTTAGAAAAGAAAGATAGAAAGATCTTACAACAAGCGGGTTCATTCTAAAGAATTCAAAGTTGTGGACCTTGTGTTGAACGCCATTTTACCACTTGGAGAGAAGCAACCAGAGCTCAAAAAATGGTCAACCAATTGGGAAGGCCCATTTGAAGTTACAAAAATTATGGGTAATGGGGCCTATCAGCTCTCAAGCGAGGAAGGAATATGGTAAATACCTGAAGATATACAAGCCTTCATTATGGGAATCTGTAGATCAGACTCTATTAAAGGTCCGAGAAAAATTGAACTAAACGATTATAATACCGATGCTTTGATATCTGTGTCGAGTTGTCATTAAAAGATGTTTGGTCCTAGGCCATTTATCACTCACGTCTATATATCCTTGATTTTTTTAATGAATATTAACATCCTAAGATGATTATAATATTATCGGTTAAATTTTAAAGGTCGATTTGGTTGATGGTCTAGTTTTAATTTTTAATTTAAATGGCTAAATCAATTTGAGGAAATTGATGTTCATAGTGGATATACATGCAACAAAGACAAACTTTGCTATATATATATATATTGAAAGAATCGGCCTCGTCGCCAAAAAAATTAGAAAATAAGTGCCCTTAAGGGACTTGTTCGAAGATTATAAATAGGTACAATAATCAGGAAGAGTAGATTTTAATGACTTCTTCCACGCGTTGCTGGAAGTCATCCTCAACTGCCTGGTTCTTCTTTACTTCCTTCTCGAGGCTGGATACTATATTATCAGAGGCTTTTATATTGCCCTTCAGTACCTCATTCTACTATTGGATCTCCTTAGCCTTGGAAATAGCTAATGCCCTTTAGTCCTAGAGATGGATCAGTTTCCCTCAACAGGCAACTAATCTCATCTCTAACTCCTCGATTTCCTGAGAAATTGGTGCTATCTCCTTTCTTAGAGACTGAGCACACTTGACATAGGATTTGCCTTTCCCCTTAAGGACCTTTTCCTCCATCTGGTGCTTTTCAAGCTTGGCCTGAGACTTCTTTAACTGAGCCTTGGTGTTGTTAATGTACTGATAGGCATGAAGGCCCTTGTCGAATGCTTGAAGGAAGTTATCCAGAGTCTGTTTCGCGCTGACTTGGAAATGCTCTTCAATTGCATGATCATCAATAAACTGAAGGCTCTCATTAGCCTTGGCTTGAAGAGATTCATCCAAAAGCTCTATCAAACCTTTGTTTGCCAAATCAAACAAAGTTTGGTTGTGGCTGGAAGGGTAATCGATCGTGTAAAATCCTGTAAAGGTTACTAGGTTGGGTGGATAGTTTGTTCTTATAAATAAACTCAGCTACCCCAAAAGGGGCAGTCAGTAAGAGTAACCATTTTATTGGTAAAATCTTTAAAGGAAACCATTTATCGGGAATTAGAAAAGAGGGATCGGTCTTTTTCCCTTAAGCCGAGGCCTTTTTGTAACAATGTTCTCTAAAAAGGGAGATTTCTTTATTTCAAGGTTGATTTGCCTCAACTAGGTTTTGGTTTCTTATTCGGTGTTGGGCTTCAAGAACATCATTAATAAAGTGCGGCAGTGTGTGATATTTTATTCCATAGAATTTTTCAAACTTACAAATTTGTTTGATGAACTTGCCTCGAGGTTGCTCCAGGCTAGAATCCTGCACATGAGGATGCTTGTTAGTACCCTACGCTGAAAACTACAATCTAGACCAAACAACTTTGAAGTCTTCGGCATAGACTTGACTTATGTATCCCTCCTGCCTAGTACTAAGGCTTAAGGTAAAGTAGGGCCTCTCAATCATGTCAACTACCTAAAGATCATTAAGACGTTTATTGTCAAGTTCTCAGAGCTGGTAAAACTGTGTCTTGGTGATTGATAATCGAATAGGGGATACGTGATTGAGAGAGAAGGTTGTCGGATAAGGGAACTCTTGTCGATTCCTGAATTTCCTCGAGCATAATTAGGGGGAATGTACCTCGACCCCACCCTTTACATCTAAAGAAGTGCTCACTGGAAGGTCCCGAGAAATGAGATCACTTGCCCAAGAATCAGCCTACTCTAAGATAAGAGGATCATATAAGGGTAGCTCAATTTCTAAAGGAAATATGCGAGTCCAAGCAGGGCTATATCGGGATGGTTTCAGCATGGCATATCTATCACTATGGATTCTAGGGGTAATATAGAAGCATTCAATGATTTCTTTAAACTTGGCCTCAACAATTTTCCCACGGTGAAGATAGTGACCGAGAGTTGGATAACTTTCAGTGGAATCAGAGTCGAGCATAATTACATACTCCGGGAAATAGGCCATCAGCCATAGCTGAAGAACCCACATGGGGCCTCGAAAGTGGGAGAAAGAAGGTACCACAGGACCCGAAAGAATTTGGTTTAAAATTCTATACAGGCTTAAAAGAATTAAATAGCCAATGTCATACCTTTTGCCAGAGGCCAAGGCTTTGGCCACATGAAGGTAGTCTTTGGTAACCTTTACCAAGACTATACAAAATACGTATTTACACAAGAAATAAAGGAGAAACGCTATGTGCTCCTCGATAAAAGGTGCTTCAGGGTGTTTATGGTTATCAACATAAAAATGTTGGTAAGAAGTCCTCTTAAAAGAGATAAAAGAAGAATCTTCGATGGGGGAAAGAGGATTGAGAGGTTTTCAAGAGATGGGAATCCCTAAAAGAGAAGCTATGTCATATAAAGTAGGGGTCATCAAGGCGAATATGAAAGCAAAAACGTTGCTTCTAGTGGACCAAAAAAGCAAGGGGGAGAAAAAGAAAGGGAGATGAATTGGCATAGGGTCTAAACACAGTTCCAAGAGATGATCTATACCCACTTCGACCCACACATTATTATAGGTAGGGCTCATCCTAGTATACCAGTATCTAAAATCGTTATTCACTCCAGGCCAAGTCCTAGTCAAAGGTGATCCCAACCAGGCTGAGGTTAAATTATCGTGACTTAACCTAGAAGGACTATCTTCCCCAAATTAAAACTCGAGAAAGGACTCTACGGACTTAGAACAAAGTCCTACGGAATAGCCTAGTTCATAAGGAATTGATACCTGGTTGACGACCTCGTCATTTTCGGAGAGATCCTTGTAGGCGAGGGCAGGGTCAACATTGGAAGAGGTTATCTTAGACTTCATCATTTTATTGATTGTGCTCCCAAAAGTGAAAAAAGTGAAAAAATGTTCAAGAATTCAGAAGGGAAGATTGAGACTTACTGGGAGAAAAAATCGGCAAGAGGTCCTTGAAAGATTATTCAACAGTTTAGGGTAGAAGATGATTGAAATGGCTAAGGAAGGAGAATTCACAGCCCCACTGAAAGAGTGACGTTCCTACTTCTCAAGGCGCAAATTTGGGCAGGAAGAAGATGAAACGTTAGTAGCTGAAAAGACGTGATAGGTTATTCTCCACTAGTAAATGTTAAATTGACGATTCGATTCTCCTTGAGGGATATAGTGAGAAGGGAAGATGCATATGCATCCCTAGCCGAACGAGGATATAAAATCTCGGCAAGGGATGCAAGGAGCATTGTTAACACCGACTTAGTTTGCAAGGCCACAAGGCCCAAAAGTTTAATAGAATGAGCCTCAGAATCTTAAGGAACCAACTCTAGCCTTAGGCGAGGAGATGGTTTTAGCCCATAGGCACAACTCACAGACCTATGGCGATGGCTTATGGATCGTGGACCCGGAACAAAAGAGGACCCAAAGGAGAGCTCAAACAAGCCTAGAGTTCGACTAAGCATCCCTAAGCCGATTATTATCCCAAACTCTCCAAGGGCTCAGTGGAAAAGAGCGAGACTGAGTCTCCTAGAACCCGAGTTCTAAGCCTAGGCCTGCAAATCACCTTAAGGCAAGATGTCACCACCTTAGGAAGGAAGGTATATAAGGGGGTCGAATCTCTAGGGTTAAGGATCCAACTTTTATCACTCAAAAATCTTATTTTGCTCCTACAAAAGGAGTAGCAGTAATATAGCTCTTCCAATCCCTAAGATCGTGGCTGTTTCACCCGATTAGAGTGACGAGCTTCCTATATCTCTATAGTTAATGTGGTGGTTGACAGCTTCAGCCTTAATACCAATCTTGACTCCCACGGATCAAGAGTTCCTAGCGATGGCAGCGCCTATATTTAAGAGGATAGATCCAATCAGAACCTAAGGAGTTGGAATCGGCAGCGACGCTACCACTAAGCCAGGGGATGAATTATCCATGCTTAGGTTTATTTTGTATTTCTTAGCTCATTTTCTTCATTTGTTGTTGCTATATTTTCTTTTGCACTTGTAAAAACACCAAAAATATTATTTGTTTGAATTATTAATCTTAAAGGATTAATATATACTTTGTTTGATTATAATGTTCCTAGATTAATCTAATACTCGCCTAGACTAATACAAGGAGCCCATAAAAACTTGTTTTATCGGACTAGAGATTCTTAAACCGATAAATTCAGATCTGAACACTCTTAACGGTTCGAGAATCAAACTCAATTGCAAACAGGCTGCAAATGAACAAAAATACAATGACCAATATTTATCTTACATTTCATCAATTATAGTTTCAATTAGTAGAATTTCTTTTATTATAATTAGGGAGTTGAATATGTTAACTCTACATCCTTTAAAATAAAATAAAAATCCTATTTAAAATATTCTTTGGCTTAAAAATATTTATTGGGTATGTACTTTATTCATTATTATACTCTTATCTATGTATATGTACTTATGCCGCATTGTCTTTATTGGTTTCACTATAAGAAAAAAAAAAATTATTACGAAAATAAGCTACGCAATTATTGTCATATATAATTTGTTACGTAATTGTTACGCATTTGAAACGAAAAAATAATATATAAATATTACGAAATAGCTACGAAATATTTAGATATGCAATTCTTGTGTAGCAAATTCGTAATAAAGTTGACAGAAATAATTTATTATCATTACCTCCAAATCGTAGGTACGACTTTACTTCGAAAAAATTACTTTGCTAATTTAAAGACGTGATTTTTCATAGCTAAGTTGAGAGGCCAATTGAAATTTTAAAATAAAAATTTTAGCCGGTTAGATTGAATTAATAAAACAGAGCATTTTAGTTTTACTACACAATATTCGTATCAAAGGCATTATTTCGTAGCAATTTTACAGCAAAACTTTTATCATATAAAAGGTGTTTTAATTTTTTGTCAAAGGACATTTTATTCGTATCAACCACATAGCAAAGTTCTAAAAAATATATTTTTATCTAAAATGGATCAAATTTTGTTCTATTATGCAATTTTAAAGTATACATTTTATTTTAACATTGAATTTTAATTTTAATTTTACTATTAAAATAAAAAACTAAATTTTTACTTAAATGAATAATAATAATTTTTAAATAATAATAATAATAATAAATCCAAATCTCAAACCCATTTATTTACACCACTAACTCCTAATTAACCAAGCCTTTCACTTCCGGGTAAATATAAAAAAAAACTGTTGACGTAAGTTGTATATTTTCTATATAAGAATATTTGGTACTACATGAGCTGTATATCTTATACAGGAAGGTTATTAGGTGCCTTAGATTTAGCATAGTTTTTAGCTTATTTTCTAAATTAGCTCTTATCATCTCTGTATAAATATGTAGTATTTGCACATCAGAAATATGAGAAAAAACCTTATTCCTTTCATTTCATATCTCTTCATCTATGTTTTATCATGGTATTAGAGCCAAGATCCTAGAACTATCTGTGGTCTTTGTTCACCTAAACACAAACCTAGAAAACCTATAAACACATCAAGAAAAGATGAGTACTCAGATTGATTTGGTGGATGTTAAGCAGACTGGCGAAGACTCCACAACAAACACCCTCAAAGATGTAACGACCAAGATAAATCAAATTTTGACTCAGACCTCGATAGTAACACACAACAGTGCTGCCGCACAGATTGGAATCAAACTTGATGGAAAGAATTATGTCTTATA
>CAOJBK012434870.1:0-11251 GCA_948294925.1 Codiaeum variegatum | reverse complement strand
CAAATGACACAAGTAGTGTTTCTAGAAGGAACTTGGCATAGCATATTATCACCAAGAACAAAGAAGCCTGTGCCCGAACACCATTTGCATTCGACATGCCCTTTTGAGTTGCAAGAACTACATTCAACTGGCATTGGTTGCTGCAAACATCATGAAATGTGAAAAAGTTGATTATGCTCAACTCAACAAAGCCTTAATCCCAAGTTAATTGGAGTCGGCTATATGGATTCGTTTTCTCCACTCGGGGCGATCGTGAACCATATTATCAGAAATGTTTAAAAACTCAAGATCATGTTGATTATAAAACCGAAAAAATGAAAGCATTTTAGACAATCTTTTTGTATAGCTTAAACCAAAACAAAACCAACCAAAACATGTAAATCAATGCTTTTCATGAAAGCATATTTTTAAAAGCTGTTTATACAATAATGATAAAAATCAATCGACGAAATCAAAACAATTCTAAAAGCACATTTTTAACTTCTAATGACTACCCGACACACACTATAAGTAATACAATCCTAGCCAATTCAATCTGGAACCAATCTTTTTACACAGCAAAGTCATCTAATGCATAAATCCCAGATTTCAAATAAGAATCAAATGCTTAAATTTCTTGTTACTAACCCTAATAATCATCTTCTCCATTCATTTATAACGAATAATACTCAATCACTTCAGTTTTACTCCTGTTTCAAAATATAAGGCGCTTTCATTTTTCGATGTCGAACTTTGATTACAAATTTCTGACAATATAAATTTACAAAAATTATAAAACTTACATCGTTAGATTGTATTAAAAATTAGTTTCATAATATTATTTATTTATAATTTTTTGTTAATATATTTTGACAGATATTCAAGGTTAAAGTAAAATTTATGATGAACTTAAATTCTTAATTTTTACAATTTAAAATTATATCAATTATATTTATTCAATTAAAATTCTAATCCTTAACACTGGTTATTCTTCAATCAAGTTTAACCTGTAAAGATTATGAAAGCTAAGATTTTTCTATGTTCATATCAGTTCATCATTCACTCAATTAAATATATATATATATATATATTCAAAACAATTCAAAATCCCAATTAATATTTTTCCTACAAATAATGAAACAAACAAAAACTCAATCAATGAATTTTCAAAATAAAAGAGAAACAGTAAATTACAAATAAATATTCTAATTACCTGTGAAATCAACCAAGCTTGTTCCATCCGCTTAACGAAATTAGAAGAGCTCTCATACGAATCCACCATTGAAGCCTTAATCAAACAAACCCTAGAAGGTACAGAGGACCTCATTTTGTTAATTGAATTGGGAAAAACCAAATTCAAAGGCTTAATGTTGTTACAATAACATGTAGAATTCATCATTTTCTCGGGAAAATTCTTCTGATAATTTTTCTTGCGGGAGAAATTTTCTTTCCTCTTTTCCTCGAATCCAATATTATCAACTGTGAACTATTCGTGTGTTTGGGCCCACTTTCTTGTTTGGACCGAAACTTCGTTAATGTCTGACTTTTAATTTTTTTTCGGAAAGTATGGGCTTCTCTGGGCCTTTGCTAGTTGGGCTAAGCTTTTCACAAATTTATTTTTTAATTAATTTATTTGATAAAATTATTATTCATTTTATTAATTTTTTTTACTATTGATGCGTGGAGTGGTTTCATAGAATCTGAATGAAACTCTTGGATTAAGTTTACCTGCAAAGACAGTGAAACAATCAGGGTGATCGAACGGTCGTCCAACGTAAACTTTTCGACGGTCAAGTCAGTTACACTAGAGGAATTATGAAAAAGCTCTCAAAAAATAGATTATGTGACTTTTATTATGTGTGTTAAGTCGTACATAAATGAGGCATTTTTGAGGGATATCTATAAGATTAAGCCCTTGTAATTTGGACATATGTTCGCTTTGAGTAGGTTGTATGTATCTTAATATGACTGTGACATGATCAGAGGATTGCTGACTGATGTAGTCAGTCTGTCTCTGTCAGACGTCCAAACCCTGATGGCTAATTGACCGGATCTCTGAAGATTTGGAGAGTTCGAAGAGTGATATGCACACTTGCAAGACTCGGACTAATTTTGAACCTCTAGTTGATGTCGAACCACACTGATGTAAGGTCGTATCAACTATGTTTATATGAAGATGATTTAAAGTGAAGAAAATATTCAAAAATAAAATGAGATATTGATAAAATGCTAGAATTTGGTTTTATTTAAAATTAAAATATTCGTATTGTCCTAGGGTTTCATCATCTTGGTTTCCTATCTACTATCTACGAGACTGCATCATACCTCTCCTCTCTTGCATATGCAACTTGTACAATGATCCGGTAATTCTGTTTCTTTTTTTTTTTTTTTATCAATGTTCTTTTCTTTTCTTTTCTTTTTTACAGCTTTAACATTTTATTCCTTTTTTCATTCTTTTCTTTCAATTTGTTCTCATTTTGCAAAGATCTTCAGATTCTTTCGATGGAGGTCTTTAGTGTATATTTTTATAAGGATAATTTTGGAAATAAAATAGATATACATATGCGGTGTTAAAACTCAAGAAAAAATTTGTCTACATCCAATATATGAGTTAATTTTATTCATCAAACCAATAAAATTAAAATTTTTAAAATTTGTGAATAATTTATCCACGAAAACAAGAGCATTAGGGCCCTTGGTCTTTTCAATAATTTCTTTATCCGTGTCATTGGCAGTCCAATAATACTATCAAGCTTACTCAGTAAAGACAAACCCCAATACTTCAAGTCCAATTTATGAAATCGAACCATATTGGTATGAATATAGCATCAAGCCTCAATTTGGCGTACT
The DNA here is from genome assembly GCA_948294925.1 of Codiaeum variegatum. Taxonomy (NCBI): domain Eukaryota; kingdom Viridiplantae; phylum Streptophyta; class Magnoliopsida; order Malpighiales; family Euphorbiaceae; genus Codiaeum; species Codiaeum variegatum. The sequence continues at coordinate 8,422 of CAOJBK012434870.1, read as the reverse complement.
CTGTGGACCAAGGCTGCATAATCACCGGTTTACAATCAAATTGAGGAAGTTCAGATTGCAATACCTAGTCTCTAATGTCCACCGTATGAAATCGAACAATCATCAGCCCCTACTAATTCGCACAAAGTTATTAATGCTTATTAATGCCAAATTCCCCCCAAATATGCCTTAGGAACCCCTCAAACACCTAGCCTGGTGGTCTCGCCCCTAGCACATGAACAATTAACGCAGAATCCCAATAATAAACCTCAGATTCAATGTCCTCCATCTCAGTTTTCCCGATTAACTGAGAACCCTTAGACACCTGCGATACAAATGATAACTTCCCACCAGCATTCCTTATCTTGGAAATGTCAAACTTATCCCAGGGATTAACCCTCTCTATAGTTCATTCTACAACAACATAATTGGCTATTGAACCAGAAGTCGAAGATTCACGCTCCAACACATTTTGAAGACTTTTCACTATTTTCCTAGAAACAGGACTTCGAGTAATCCCCAAACCCTTAACAACCTCAATGTTTCGCTCACTGTTTCCAGCATTTTTAGTAAGCTGTAGAGGCGGTTGTCCCCTCTTCCCCATGGCGGCGAATCGGCTACTCACCAAGAGCTGGGAGAGCAATCCCTAGAGCCTCATTTTAATAGTAATATCTTTTTATAGGATATATTTTAATTTTTAAAAATTTAAAAAGTAAAATTATAAAAAAATATTAAAATTTTAAAAAATGTATAAAAATTATAAAAATTTTATGTATAATATTTTAAAAATTTAAAGTTTAGAGGCACCATAACCCCACTTGCCCATCTCATGAAATTTTCTAATAATATAATTATATCAATCACAATACTTATGAAAGTTGATTTGTTATAATGTTGGGTCAAATGTTGAGTTTGTTGAATGTAAATTGAGTATAAATTTTTATTTATAATATTTTTTTAGTAGAAGTTCCCTTAAGCCTAATAGTAAATAAATTTTATGTTTGAGTTATTTGAAGTTAGGCTTAAAAATGTAAATTTAATTTAAATCCAAAGGTTTTGGCTCTAAGTTGTGTTCTAAAAGAAAAACAAACCGTAGAAAGAAAAATAAGTATGAAAAGGATGGGTGGGTTGCTTCGTGCAATAAACGGTTTGTTAAGTTATAATTCTCATATTTTATTGCACAAGGAGAAGTGTTTTGTCTCCCTCCTTTATTTTTTTTAAAGTCAATTTGATTACATATTTTAAACTTTATTTGAAAATTAATCAATTACTTTTTTTGGGTTTGAACCCTTGAGCTATATTTTACGCTAAATTTTGGTGTATCAATTAATTTGTTAGTTAAAATTTATTTTTAGAATGAAATAATATACTATAGATCAAATTTTATAATAAGATAAGTTATATTAAATTTCATATAAAATAAGTCTAATTTTTCTTTTTATCATCTTTTTTCTTATTAGTTTGATCTTTTGTCCAATTGCAATCGTATCTTCTCACACTATTAGCATTTAATTTACGTTGCAATTTGGAGAGTTGTCGATCATGATACTAACTAATTGTAATCTCGCTTAAATGCATATATTTCTTCTCCAAATTATTTTCGCTTCCTAATGAATTAAATGTATAAATATCATAGTCTTATTCAGATTGATAAATTTGTTTTGTCTCGTTCAAAATAACGAAGTTGTTATGTTTTGTTCAAAATGACAAATATATCTCTTTTTAAATTGATTTATGTATTTTATTTATTATTTTCTATTTTGTCAATAGGTACCAAACATGGCATAAGTCATTATGGTTTGGTGTTCTCGGAGATGGGGGACAGGTTCTGGAGTGATTTTCTAGTGGCGTGCAAGTGAAAAATAATCGTCAAAATTTTGAATTGTCTAATCCTACAAAGGAAGTTATTTCGATACAATAAACTTCTCATGGTGTTGTGGTTTCTCACCATAATGGAAAATTGACAATCATGAAAAGTCTGACTTGATTCATCAATCTATTCTTGTTAAGGAATCTGTGATATTTTTATTTAATCGGTGCAGTTCATATTTAGTGTTCTTATATGAAGTTTTAAAAAAGCAGAAAAAGGTTACAGTGGGTAAAATCAAAAATTGGTTTTGATTACACGTTTCATTTATTAATAAATTGATTGTATTGATTTATTTCAGCACTTTGAGCGTATGCATATTAAATTTAGTTACAGATATACGAATTTTGTTGCTCACAATTTAATACTAGTGACACATTCTTTATTAGGACTTAAGAAATGTGATACTTGTATGCCTAATTTGTTTGTTGATTCTATTGTAATTGATTGTTCATAACGATAATACTATATTTAATTTTCAAAATAAATAAATAAAATAAGTATATATATATATGGGTGTTTAATTAATCTAATTTGATATTATTTATAATTAAATTTCTATATACTTAATCATTCTAAATTTACTTGATAATAATAACTTAAATTTTTAAATTAAATAAAAAATTATTTAAAAATTAAAATTTTTATACTGGATGTAAGAAATAATTAAATTGTAAAATATTTTTATAATTTAAAAATATATTACTTATTATATTCACCACTTAAATTTTCATTATACTCTTAGACTTGTTCGTCGAGTGGGCTCGAACTTTCAATTTATAAAGAAAAATAAGGGTCAGACGGTTTGAACTTTTGAAAAATTGAGTATTTTTCATGTTCAAATCTGGACATAATCACGTTCCACTTAATTTTTCATTATCCTTTTAGACCTGTTCGTCGAGTGGACTCGGACTTTCAATTTGAAAAGAAAAATATGGGTCAGACTGGGTTGAACTTTTGAAAAATTGAGTATTTTTTATGTTCAAGTCCGGACATGATCACGTTCCACTTAAATTATTCAATTTTTAATTTACCAAAATAATTTTTAAAAAAATCAAATGGAGTCACATCCAACCAAGGGTCAAAAGTGGTATGAAAATAACATCAACCATCTTGAAATTATATGATCACCATTTAAATTTATTCATATAAATCAACTTATTTCTAAAAAAAAATAAACTTGAAGTGTAAACAAACCAAAAACCCATCTTAAACCACATATATAAATCCTCTTTACCCAATACACTTATTATAAATTTCATTACATCTCTCTAAAAACTCGCACTTTCTCTCTCTAAAACTATGAATTCTTCTTCTTCTTCTTCTTCACCAACAACCTTTGTTCAAGTAGACACAAACTCTTTCAGAGATCTTGTCCAAAAATTAACCGGTTTAACCGGTAATTCACAAGAAAAACAACCGGTCACTCTCTCTACTAAACCTTCTTTAACCGGTCCACGCCGGTCACCTTTTAAACTTCAAGAACGTAGACATAACATAAGAAAACTTGAAATCAAACTTGGTTCGCTGATTCATCGGAAAAATAACCGGTTTGAATCGCCAGTGCAAAGTCCGGTGACTCCGTTGTCATCGGATTCAATGTTTTTAAGAAGTTCAAGCATTGAATCACCGGAGGAAGAAAAAGCTATAGCTGAAAAAGGATTTTATTTGCATCCTTCACCGTTGACTACACCAAGAAGTGAACCGCCTGAGTTGTTGACTCTTTTTCCATTGAGTTCACCGAGTCAGAGAAATCAAGATTAATTAGATAATTATTTTTTTTCTTTATTTTGTTTTTTTTTTAATATTGAAAAAACGTTAATTTTTAGGTAATATATACTTTTATATATTATAATGTAATATAATATAATATATTATAATATAATAATTGTATTGGCGTAGTTTTTTTTTTTTAAATCATTTGACTATTTAATTTTTTTAAAGTCATTTGACCATTTAATTAATTGATAATTAAAAAAAATTAATTAATTAATTGATAATGAATATTTTTTCATAATAAATTTTAATTTTAAATATTTTTTAAAATGTATAAATAAAAATAATATTATAAAATTATTTTTAATACAAATTTAACAATATAAATTTTATAATTATCATTAAAATTTATTATCAAAATTCGATTATATTATAAAATAAAATAAATATATTATTTTTTATATATTTAAAAATTAAGTGCAATTAATATTTATAAAAATTAATTAAAAAATTTATATTAACATAAAAATAAACAAATTAATGTATTACTATGAAGTGAAGAAGATTTTTAAAATTTTACATGATATTTATTAATTTTTTAATTCTACATAAAAATCTAATGAACCACTATATATATATATTTTTAATTATTTATGTTGGATTTTCATGTTCTTTTTTTTTTCTTTATGTTTTTTTTTTGAAGTAGCATGACTTTGACTTGTGTTTTATTGGGATTTTATCAACCAATAATTGCATTATATTTAAATTGAGTTAATTAAAATAATTATTTTTCTTAAAAAATGGGCAATAAAAAATCTTAAATTATTTTTTGAATCCATAAGTTAATGAATAATTCATTGTGTGAGATCATCACATCCTTTTCTTTTAATTAAAGACATAGTCAATAAATTTATACAAAGGAATGATTGTTATCAACAACATGATATCATTGAAAATGTTGCTAATGATGTGTGTCAAGATGAACACTTAAATAATTAAATCAACCCCAATTATATAAAAATAATAATTATTATAAGCACTTTAACTAGTGAAAAATTCAATGATGATATATCTCATAATTTTTTTATAAATATTATTTATTTTATTAATATAAAGAAAAAAAATCACCATAATCAAAAAATATATCTCATAAGTTTCAATTGATAATAATCCTTTTTTTTACATGTAAACTAAAAGCAATATATATATATATATATTGTTCAATATATATTAAAATAATCAATAAAATAACTTAGGTGATATAAGAAATTTCATATAAAATTAACATATAAAAGAAATAGAAGGTGACTTTAAATTTTACAATAAAAAAATTATTAATTTCAATTTCATTTAAAAAAATATCAATTTGAAGAAAAAAATAAAATATTAATATAATGATAAATATTTTTACTTAATATTTCTAACTAATTGATTTTTTATATAGTTAAATAATTCAGTTGAATTACCCTTCAAAAAGAAGAAAAAAACAAAGAGTTGAATTAAAGTAATAGACATAGTCAAGTTCGGTTGGACCCACACAAATACTCATTGTTGTGACGTGGCGGTCATTATCACAAAGACCATAAAGTTGAAGAAAAGGATAACCGTTGGATTAGTATAAAAGAACGACTGTGATCAAATCTAGGTGGTTGCTTGTCCCCATTATATGATATTCGTGGGCCATGATGCTCTTTTCTAAACGGGACGGAAGAAGGTTTTCATCCTCCGCGTAACACTGTAACACACGTATTCCCCAAAAGTAAAGTTTTTTTTTTTAAATTTTTTTTGCCATAAATAAAAAAAATGCACTCACATTTATCTATTTAATATTATTTTTAAATTAAATTAAAATATTTCAAATTTTATTTTTTTAATAAAAAAATAATATATTAAAAAAAATTACAACACGATATAATTAGATATAAATATTTTATTTTATAATATTTAGTTTTTTCGATCTCAAACTTTTACTGAAAAAAACATAACTTGATAATATTTAATTTTTATTAGATATAAAATGTAAATAAATAAAAATTGACTATTTGGCCAAAAAAAAATAAAAATTTACTCAAGTAGGTATAATAATGTTTTTTTTTAAGTTTAATTTATTGTTAAACAAAACTGTTTTTTAAAATATATATATATCTATTTACTAAATATTTAATATATTTAATATTTATTATATATATTATTATATATTTACTGTATATATTATATATATATTATTTATTATTATATATCTTCTTCGGACAGTTATCAATAATTTTCTTGTGGACTTCCGGAAATAGGTATAATATTGTTAGAAATTATTATTATAATTTTTTCGTTGGAATTGATTTGTCTCTCAAATTTTTTTATAAAAGTTCAATTAAGAATAAAATTAAATTTTGAATAAATTTAATTCTTTAATTTTTAATTTTAAATCATATTAATCCAATTTTATTTTTTAAAAAATTATACATTCATATTATTAATAATTAAAAAAATATTTATTTAAATAAAATTAGAATAATTTAACTTAAAATTTGAAATTAAAATATTAAATTGGTCCAAAATTGCCCATAATATTTTTTAAAAACTATTTCAAGAATCTTTATCATGTTGAAAAAGCAAATTGATAAGAGTATAGAAAAAAAAAAGTCCCAATTTCTTGCCAACACACGCAAAATCAATACATGGAGTCCAAAATTTGGAATTATGAGGCAGAAAAATAATTGAATTTCTTTGTCAACCACCTAATATAAATTGAAATTGAATTGAATAAATTTCCATTTTGTTCCAATCTAAACGGCAAGAAAATGTTTGAACTTCACATGTAACTATCATTCAAAACACGGTATATAGAATTTTGTAAGACCATAAGATAGAAAATAATACCAAATATATTTCATTTCTTTATTCTAAATAATTTAATTGATATAATCAAAATTTAATTATGAATTCATAATGTAATTTTTTTTTTTCATTTTGCAACCTTCTAATTATGATGTGAATAATTTAGTTTTAATCATATTAAAAAAAGTATATTTGATGTGATATTTAAATTATATTAATATAATTTAAATAAAAAAATAAAGGTGAATTATTTTTGAAAATATTTCATTGTTAAAAAAAACTTTCTCTCTTCAAATGACTATGTTTTAAGAATGTAAACAAAAAAAAAATATTAGTCTTTTTAATTAATATTAAAATAAAGCCATTAAGTAATTATTCTACTTAATCTTAATTAAGGTTTAAGAATTTCTGATTATTGGTTTTAAATTAAATAACAAGCAATTCTATTCCTTTTTAGGAAAAATAATAAATATATTTTTGTCCTAGTATAAAAAAAAGGAGAAAAGTATAAAAAAAATGTCTTGTGTTTTAACGCATTTGTAATTTAAGGTCTATATAATTTTTTTGACAATTTAAGATCTATAGTTCAATTTGTTAGCAAAATAGAGTTTTTATTAATTTTCATCCAATGTGTCGTTAATGTGACATCAATTTTCATCTGGCACGTACATGCCATATCAAATGAAAATGGATAAAATTCATATTTTACTAACAAATTGAATCATGAACTCTAAATTATCATAAAAAATTCAATGAATTCTAAATTTAAATTATAAATAGGTTAAAATGGTAAACCCATTTTGTACGTTGCTCTTAAAAAAAAAAGGGCATTTTAAGCTTGAAATGGTCAATGACTCATCATCCCATTTTGTTTAAAAATTAGAGTTAGATCTTAAATGGTCAATGAGAAAATGATTTACATGATTGTGTGGCAATTTTGCTATTAGTTGTCTTACAATTCACAATAAGCAATAAACTTATTCTATACATGTAAAATTATACTATTGATAGAGACTTTTTCTTTATTAATTATTTATAAAGAAAAAATTAATAATTAATTAACGAATTAATAACTCTCTTAGGTTGAGTTTGATTACTTTATTTATTATTTAATCTTGAATCATTTTTTTTAATTTTTTAATTTAAGTTATGAACATGAACCAATAATTGCATTCAAATTCAACCAAAAATTTGAAGATTAGAATTTGCAATGATTGAATACTCTAGTGTTCATAATTTAACAAGTTATGATTTAAAAATTGATTTAGAAAAAACAATAGAGTATAGTTTATTTTCATATATATAGGAATTAAGAAAAAAAAATATGAATTGTTAGCAGTCATTTTTTTTATAGGGGATGCTTTAAAAATAATCTAAATATTAAACACTTCAAATTTCGTAAAAAAATAATTTCTAGATAAGTTAGAGATTTTTTGAGTGGATCGAGAATAATGAATTCTTTACTCTAAAAATAATTATTTTAATTTGTGATTAATGTAATTAGCATATTAACCATAATTTTTTTTACAAACTTTTTATATAAAATAATAATAAAATTTGAGTACAATTATTTTAGAATGAAGCGAGTGTTTAATAAGATTAGAGTTTAAACCAATTGGTACTCTCTTTTTATCCAACTATGTTTGTCATAGTTGATTTTTCATAGTCAAACTTATAAATATTTGATCATCATTTTCTTATAAAATATAATGAATTTTAAAATTTTAAAATTTATGATAAAAATAATATTATAAAACTTTTAAATAATGAATTAAAAAAAAATAAAATAATTTTATTTGAGAAAAAATAATAGTCAAACAGAGTCCGTAATCCACCCTGACAATCATAATGGGACGGAAAGAGTATTTAAATGTCATGATTTTGTTTTGTTTTGAAACTAAATAGTCATGAATTTGATCATTTGGTTTAGATGTGTCCTTAACACACACAAGACTTTTATACCCAATTTGATGATTAATTAACTCTCAATTCATCAATCTTTATTTTTAGGGAAAACTTTAAAAG
>CAOJBK012433866.1:0-15110 GCA_948294925.1 Codiaeum variegatum | reverse complement strand
ATCATTTTTATTGTTCAAGTAATTAATTTACTTAGAAAGTAAAACCAATAACAAAAGCAAAGAAAATAGAGAGTGAGTAAAAAAAGTACTCAGTGAGGCTTCATTATTGAAATTTATTTGTTAATAGAATTCTTATGGAGTAGCTTATTCATAAGGTGTTTTACTTTCCGTAGAATGAATCCGTAGAGAAAGATTATATCAATAGGAATCGAGTTCATTTAGAACAATAATAGCAATGACAAAGATGTGTTAGGAGTAGTCAAATATGGAAACAATTATCTTTGACTTTCCTCGATAGATGGTGGAGTAATTTAGATTTTTCATAGATTAATTATTCTGAGGAACTTTCATCTTTGATCATAGTGTTTCAAAAGGATTTTTAGAGTTTTTCACTATTGGGTATTCTCATCAGGTAGTGGTTTTATTACTCTTTTATATATGTATCTATATTCATATCCATTTGTATTCTTTCCATATTTTACTCTCTTATTTCCTTCTAATTACCTTGAAGAATTTATTTATGGATTATAGATACATGTACACATTCAAATACCATTGGTTGAATTATCAGGAATATTCCTAATGGAAGTAAGATACTAGATTGAATTATTATTTTTAATATTTAGAAAATTACTAATTATGGGAGTTAATCCCAATCTCATCACTTTTCCCCATCCTTCTTCCTTGATATAATAGATATAACTATATAGACACATATATATACGCATGTGTTACTTAGAAAATTCCCAATTTCGGGGATCAATTCCAATCTCTTCATCACACACACACACACACACACACACACACACACATATATGTATATATATATATATTGATTTACCGAACATAGATATGTTCTCAATTTTAGAAATTTTGGAATTATCTTGTAATCCCTTTTTGGTGGCGAATATAGGTTGGAAATATTATTTTGGACCTCGAGTAAAGTCATAAGATGCTTCAATTTATTCTTTCAAAATTATATTGAGAGAAAAATAAGAAGTTCAAAAGAAAATATTGTACAGGATAATAAAAGAAATTTCATATTTATTTAGAAATTTACTCAAATCCATAGACTTAGGGAGGGAAATATTTTAGTAAAAATCCAACTTCTACAATTTTTAATACCGGTAATAATTAATAAAAATTTTGAAATGAAATTTGTCTAACTGCAATCCATATATATATGTGTGTGTGTGTGTGTGGACATTGGTAAAAAATGATATTTTTATAACTTTTACCATAAATTTCTAAATCTCAAATTTTATTTATTTTGAAAAATATTGAAAGCGTCAAATTTATAATTTTACTTTAGTAGTATTCGAAAAAATATTCTTTGAGATATAAAAAATTAAAAGAAAATTCAATTTTTTTAATAATTAAATGATATCTTTTATTAAAATCAATAAGATTTGGAATGTTAAATAAAATAGAGCAAAGAAAACTCAATAATTTCAGTAAAAGAGTCGAATAAAATCATCTGAATTATCAAACTATAAATTTGATACAGAGCATCGGTTGAATTTGGAATGTTAAATAAAATAGAGCAAAGAAAACTCAATAATTTCAGTAAAAGAGTCGAATAAAATCATCTGAATTATCAAACTATAAATTTGATACAGAGCATCGGTTGAAGAATTTTAATCCATGTTATTTATTAAAAACTTAGAGCCTTTTTAATAGAATTCACATTTTTCAGATAATTGAAGATTCAAATTATTTAGAAGTTATAGTAGATACTGTACTGAAAGGGTCATATTATTCAGAATATGCTCATATGGAATTTGCTTCTCATATTCATTACTTTACACTTAGATATACATTTACTCCCTTCTTCACATTCTTTGCTCAGTAATAGTATATTCATCACTTTTTGAGATATTCTTGACTTGAATATTATCAAGTTCTAAAATTATAGTTAAGAAATCTTTAACAAGTATAATTACGTATACTAATAAGTTTTGGAGAATATGTGTTCGGCCATTCTTTTATTCATAGTTTATTTATTTAGATAACTTATGGGAAAATTTATGAATCTATTTATATATGGAAATTGCACATTCTTATTGATATTCTCATGTCACTTAGTTTTATATTGAATTCAAGTCTCACGGTAGCATTATTATTTTGATTGTAATATTGTTCTCGGAAGCGATTTATTTTGTCTGGTCGTATATCAGATCAGATTTTCGGATTGGTATCAAGTTTGTGATTTTTTTACTTGTTCTAAACAATAGAAAGAATTTACAACAAATATGAATTTCCCAAAAAATGAAATAGAAAAAAGACATCTCTCACCTTTTACGCAAGGCGATCGCTAAGAGTGTTGTTTTCCTCATGTCTACACACGTAAAGAAACCTCAATTTAATCATTGTATTTCATACCAATCATTAAGATATTTATGCATTATATGCTATTATTCTAATTTCTAAGACTACTCCCGATTTCCTTTTCTAGTTCACGCTTCGTTCTTAAAATTTCGGTTTTGAGACGTATAGTGTAACTTTCAGGTTCGGTGTCCGAATTAAGTTCCGTTTTTAAGACCATTTCTAGGGTCTTCCTAGGTTCATTTTCATTATAGGAATCCAAAATATAATCTTCTAGGGAGGCTAGGTTATTATCCATATTCGATGACAATTCTTTCTCTCTATTTCGTCGTAATCTATCTAGATACGTTTTGGAAACATTTCGGTGAGTCTAGGTATCATCAAAACCTCGTGTCTCTTTGAAATTTTCTCCTGATATTCTTCTTATTAGATTACCATAACTGTTATTATAAGATTCATATAATTATAGGTCATTTTTAATTTAGAAGTCCATGTTTACAAATACCAAAACTAAAATTTTCAGCTTTGCACCTTTTATAAGTTGACCTTTTGGTCACCCTTTATGGCCTCTATGGCATTAAAGCTTATTACTTGGATTCTAATGAAAGCTTAATAGTTGCTTGAGTTTAGGTTTTAGGTCTTTTGGGGGTTGCTAAAATTACCAAACTACCCTTGGAACTTACTACAATTCTGGTTATGTTTTTTTGGCTTTATTGGTACCATTACCTATTCAAATGGGGTCCAATTGGTTCCAAAATTTTTGTATAGCTCAATTAACCTCTTAAATTTTGTAAAATACTTTGTTCATTTCCTATGTGACAAGAATTGAACTAGTACCAATTTATTTCCAAAACTTTCCTAGTTTGTGTACAATGACCTTTCACCGTTCTTTTTAACTTTTACCTATTATTACTAATTTAATTTCTTTCTAACCTTTTACCACTTCAAACTTAACTCAAAAATAAGGGCTGGAGTGGTGGATTTGGAATTTTTACCTTAGTAAAAATATCATTTTGGTCCCTCATTTTCTGAAAATTTCCAGATTGGTAACTTTTGGGGGAAATATTTTTTTCATCATCTTATGAAATTAATTTCTACAAACCCCTGCCACAGTAAACAAGTTAACACTTTTTAGTACTCTTTAAATTTTAATTTCAGTCCAAACAAGGTTGTAAAAAAATATCAAAATAGTCCTCCAAAGTGATAAAAATAACAGCAGTGTCATTGCATACAACATTATGCATTTCCTTTTGATTTTGATTATTCTTTGAGATAAAAATACTCAAGTCCAGTAGAAAAAATAAATCATTACAACTCATTTACTCACATTTCTATCAAGAACTTTAGTCTCATGCCCAGAACCTACATGCATGTAGCTAAAAAGATGATCAAAATACTCAACAATGCTTACCTTTCAATGGATTATCATTCTCTTTTATTAGCTTAGCTTCAATCCTTTCTTTGATCATCATTTGTAAACAAAATCATGAAATGGCAGATTAGGAAGAGGTATTTTAAGGAAAAATGGGTAGAGAAATAAAAGTAATAAACTATATCATCACTATCTTACACTTACCTTAACAAGAGTTGAAAAACTAGCTTGCATGCACCTAGATTTGCTTTGATCTTTTACTAGTTCTTCTTCCTATCTTCCTTCAATCCTCTAGTTAACTAATAAATGACTTGAAATTGTGATAGATTGAAAGAATTTGAGAGATAGAGGGAGAAGAAGAGGCTGCCAAAATTTTAGAGAGAATAAAGGAGAGTTTTGTTTCTTTTATTTACTAAAAGGAAGACAAGACTAAAAGCTTTAGTCTAGGTGATGTGGTGAGGTTTTTATAGGAAAACAAAGGATCAATTAGCTTAATAATAATTCTTATTTTAAGTGTCTCATTTAAGTGTTTAGGTAGAGCTAATGAAGCACTAATAATGCTGAAATTTCTTAATCTTAATCTCACATGCTAATACACTCTCTACAACCGTTAGTTTCTAGATTAATATTTAATCTTTATTCAACTATGAACTTAAACCTCAATTACTTATTTAATTAAAGGTCTAATTTGGTCAATATTATGACCCTAGGTTAGGTTACCTTATCACATCAATTAGACAAAAACCTACTGTGAGGCCCCGTCAGAATGGCTCGCGAGATTTCCTCGAAGAGTACGCCTGTGGACCTTATTGCAAGATCCGGGGGAAATCTTTCGGATTGCGCCCATCCGGCATCTCAGATTGAGGTTGGGTTCTCACATTTATGCATCCACATGTGTCCGTTGAAGTGCATGTCAAGTGTGAATTTTGTAGAGTCACCACTTAACCTTTTAGAAAAATCAGTTTTATTCTGAGGTGATTAAGAAACCTTTTTGTTGTAAAATCCATTTTTAGAAAAAAGTTCAATTTTCTACCCAATTGAAAAAGCTATTCATTTTGGAACCAAATGGGGTTCAGGGGTTCGTGATCTGAAAACATTTTAAAAAAAAGTTTTTGTACCATTTTTATTAAAACAAAGTTTTTGCCTGAAAAATCATGCAAGTTCAGTTAAAATTGAATTTTTGTGCACGTATGAACAAGATTATCAAATGAATGCATGAACATGCTAGTATGCAAATGACATCCATAAAGCGATAAATACAAGCGATTTGCCCGGGGTCCTTCCTCTAGCCCACTTCAGGTTCTAGGGATGGCACAACGCCCCAAATAAAGTGATATAAATTAATACAAGCAAAACCAATAAAATAGGGGATCCTCCCCTCCAGACTTATGATTTGGGAGGAGCACACATTCCCCAATTCCATACATCAAACAAAAATAATAATATGGAATAAATGATACAATGAACGAAATTGAACAAGCAAACACTGAAATAACGCAACAATAAAGCAAATAATAATAAAAATAACAATAAAAGAAAAAGGTTTTGTAGTTGAAGCAGTGAAAGGCTTGTCGGCGTATCCCTTTAAATGGGAATCAAACCCCACGCCATTCTCCCTTCTCACGAAGGGTGGGGGTTGTTCTGATAATAATGGGGTGTTTGTTGGTTAAGTAGCTAATTGATTTTAGATTTGTAAAAACAATTAACAATGTATGATATTAACCAATCCTGAACTTGATTAATGAAAATTGAATTTGAGTGTGTGTTGTACCTAAACAAATTTTAGTGTTTGATTGGTTTTAATTATGAAAACAAAATTTTCATAAAATTGCCTTAAATCAGTGTTAAAGGGCTTAAAAATTTGTTCTGATAAAAATGCCTTAAGTCTAAATTAAAGGGCTAAAAAACATAGTTTGATTAGAGGTAAGAACTATATTGTACCGTGTTTACCTTTTTGCCTAGTTTGGGAACTGGACGGTCTGACGGTTTGACAAAACTAGAACGGGTCTCCGTTGTATTCAGAGAGTACTGATTGAGTGTCTGAACTGTGTTAGATTGAACTGGATTGATTGTTGATAAAGTGGATGGACTATCTGTAGTGCTTGAAACCACAGTGTTTATAGTGTCTGTGATCTGTAAATTGTTTTTAAGAGGCTCGAAATATAGCAAAATAGCATAAAAAGTGTCTGGTGAGTATCTGTAAGTCTTATATGAGAGCTGGGAAAAGTCAGTAAAAAGGTCAAAACCCGAGTCAGTTTTAAAGGATAGAATTTATAAGGAATCATGCTAAAAAATCCTAAAAGTTCCTGGTTCATATGTAACATACGCTATGCATGCGCATGAGCCGTTATGCATGCATAATGGGCTTTACGCATGTGTAATGGCCTAAATGCATTCATAGTGTCATTTACGCATGCGTAATGGCCTAAATTCATGCGTAGTGTCATTTACGCATGTGGCCTGTCATTTTGGGCTTGGGTTTTTCTTAGACCCGATTTTCTGGGTCTGGTTCGGTTTAGCCCATTTTAGTTTTTTGGGTTCGTTTGAAGCCCAATTTTAGCCCAGTTAAATCCGTTGGGCTCATATTAATAGTTCAGATATAATGGTGTCAATTTGAAGGTTCACAGCTGCCCCCCTTAGCAATCATGTTCGTGAGGACATGACTGCTAAGTGTGAATGCATTTAATGCATTGCTTGAGAGATTTGCCTATAAATTCGTCTTGACACTTCATTTTCAACCACAACTTTAGTTTCTTGCTTTTGTATTCTTAGAAAATCCTTTCTTCTTCCTTTTTAATTTGGCAAAAAAGCTTTTTTGGATGTTACCAGTTCCGATTATCAACGAGCAGGAGGAAGATTTGTCTAGATTGCTGAGTGCATCTTTAGGAGGAGAGGCGATTCCTGCTTTTGACACTCCGTCACTTGACAAATTTTTGAATAATCCATAATATAGTTTTTTTTACAGATGAGTTGCTTAGCAATATACTTGAAGCATCTGCCTGGTTGTCTGATTCTGAAGCAGTGCCTTTACCAGATTGGGATCCTACGATCATCTGATGATGGATAGAGTTTAACCACCTACGCCTACCAATTCAGATTTGCTAGTGTACCGACAGGAGCATGCCAGTTGGCTTGTCTTTCCTATAGCATGTATTTCATGTCGCTCTTTTTTTTGTTTTGTTTTTTTATGCACTATTTTCTCTCATATTTCATTTTTGCAAAATGAAATAGAGTTAGAAATAAGTGGAATTAAAAATAAAAAGGATAGAATGTGCACCTGTAGGATGGCCAGTTTAGCTAGAGAGGCAGTCGGTCTTACCTGAATAAGGTTATTTATTTCCTTAATGCCCATCCTGAGGTTCTATAGTGGGTAACTCCTGCTAACCTGACTAGTTGGCTGCATCTAGAAGTATGGGCGTACTGTTGATCGGGCTCTGATTTTTCCCTTGTCGAGAGGTGGTGGACGACCACCAACACATTCCATTTGTCTATAAGGGAGATGACCATGACCCCCTTTGAGTGGTCTTGCTTGACCGGCATGCGATTCAGATGTTGCACTGTAGTTTGTGACGTGAAGACGAGATAGCACCAAGAGTTAGGGACTCTGCTAGGGGTAGAGTCAGAGGACTGTCTTACTGTACTTACTTGATTGGATGGCCTAGAGGATAGATAATTATACTATTGATCAGTGTGCTCGAGTCTGTCTATTGTTCATCCCATTGACTATTTTCTCTACAATGAGTGTGGGGTAGTTGACCTGAAGATTCTGGCCTCGCTAGAGAATCTGAGAGACTTAGGTGAGTATGATTGGGCTGGCGCCAGTCTATCTGAATCATACAAAGGCATGCGAAGTTTATCTATGGGTGCCATAGCCAGTATCCCTTCGACTGCAATTGTCTGGGAGGTTAGTATTTCCCATCACTTCACTGATTCTGATTTTGTTGATTTTTACTAAACTATCTATTTTCTTTCACAATTGTGGGCTTTTCCCCATTTTGGTGAGCTCGCCCCTAAGGTAGGGCTATGAGATACACTTCCTTTTCCACTCGGGAGGATGCGACTTAGAGAGTCTTGGCCTCGTCGGTAAGAAAATTTCATGTTTTTTTTATTACCGTCGGATTCTAGTGACTACAACTCAGGTACTATTTAAAATATCTTAACTTGTGCCTTTAGCAAATTTCTAATTTACTGCTTTTGATGATTTCAGGTTGCATGGTAGCCCTTTCAGATGATTATTGTCGAGGAGGTAGACAGAGATGTTGTGGGTGTTACCGCCACTCAAAGGCAGATTCTGCTAGGATCGACTATGTTGATGAAGTTCTTCCTTAGAGAGCGTGTCATGGCCCAGTTAGGTGGTAACATGATAGTGCCTGCTAAACCTCCTTTAGAGATGAGAGAGGAGTTGTCTTTTGACTTCCTATCCTATTAGCGGGTTGGCAGAGCTCGGGAGGATTACTTGCTAGTTGATGCTTCATCTCCAAAGTTTCACACAGCTAGGATGATGGTTGGGATGCCTCCATTTTGCACTGATTATGTTTTTATTCTAGAGTGAGTCCGTACTCCTACTAGATGAAGGATCCGAAGCGAGATTGTGTGCCCAGCCACACCCCATCAGAGTTCTAGTTCATCTGGCATGGGTGATTCGACTTCCCACATGCCGGCCAGCTCTAGCCAGTCTTGGCACTCTATATTGTAGGCTTCTAATCATATGTCTTACAATGATACGGCAGGCTTTACCCAGGTGCATTATTTTGGTCACAACTATCTGCTAGGAGCTCAGAGGGTAGACTTTGACCATCTCCTAGCAATGATATGTTTCTGACTTTCATGTTGATTTGTGTCTTATTTTTTAGACAACTTTTGATTTTTGTCTATTTCTTGGAGGTCCCTAGTTTTGCACATGGTCAGAGTGTAGATAACTTTCAAAGGTGCGCTTTCAGTTTGAGAACCACTTTATCTACCATAAGCCTGAGGGAGAGACAATGGGAATAGCGGTAGATGACGTGGAGCACCGACAAAACCCGAGGTGGAAGAGGAGGATGCAGCATATGATTTTGAGGATGATCCATGATGTAGGTATGCATGAAATTTCTTGATGTTTTGGGTGTATTTGGGCCCCAATCCGTGGGCTTTTGCAAAAATAATTTCTCTTTATTATGTTTAGAACTAATTTCGAATTTCATGAAAAATTTTGTAATTCAATTATTTTTTGTGATTTTCTTATTTTTTTAGAATGAAAAATGTTTCGTGTTGAAAATTGGGCGAAAAGCGGAATCGGATTGAATCAAAATATATTGTTTCTAGGGGACGAATCACAGGATGCCACATGGAAAACTCACGGGTATGAACCATTACACATGTGTAAGTGGCTTTACACATGCGTTAATGCCTTTATGCATGCGTAATGGCCAAAACGCATGCGTTTTGGCTTTAACGAGTGCTTTTTGGCTCGTTTTGCATGTCTAGCCTTCCGAACTCAGTTTTTATGCCTCATTTTACATGCCACTATAAATATTTGTACGAAAATTACTTATGACTCAAAAACTCACTAGGGAAAATTACTATTTTAGAAAAGCATCAGATTCTTTTTCTTTTTCCAAATATAGAGCTCTTTTTCAGCCATGTGATGCATGGATGGTGTTTGAAACTGAACAAAGTGCAGAGGATCAACCTCGAGAGATAGAGTATGTCTGCTTTACTGACTTTTAAGGGTGTGAAAATTTATTGAGATTTTCTGAATACCTGTGTTCGATTTTGGGACCCCATTGATCATATGTTTCATTTTGGGGCTAGTATGGACGAGATGTATCTAACTTTTGAGGGATTTTGTTTCTACTGGGTATAAATCCCGAGGTTGTTCCTGGTGTTCCAGTTGAGTGGGTTGGTAAGCTATTTCAACTTGTTCAAAAAGCTGATGGATTTGAGCACAGAGGCTACTTCAGGCTTAGTGAAAGACGATTTGGTTGACCTACCTGTGTTGGCCTTTATGTTTTGGGAGGAATCAAAGGATGACTTCATTTGGATGGACCCGAGGCTAAGGGCTTATGCTTTCGCACTGAATGAGGGTTATATATTTGTGGGCCCAGTTGGTTTCAGGGATGCAAAGATAGATAAGCTGATACTCCAGATGGGTGAGGGTAAGTCGAGTGCGGGTATGATTTTGGCTGAGACACTATTAAGCCTTGATCATTATTTAGCTCCAGAGAACCTTGGACTTTTAGTCTGCTTCTGCTTCTGGTATTTAGATCCTCTCTTTGCTCATCTATTTTAGCATGCTTTGAGGCTTCTCTGATTGATGTCTTTACCTTTCAGATTTGGCTGAGAGACCATCTCAGGATTGTTCCTAGACCAGATAGACCAAGCTACTCTACTACTTGGTATCACACTGGGAAGGTTGCCTTTCGTTTAGACTCTGAGTGAGAGTGGATTAGCTGGCTTCTGGAGCTAAGTCCTTCTGATTTATTGTGGAAGCCCAATTGGTACAATATTAAGTGGTTTATTTTGAGGAGCTAAGGTTTCAAGCATGTGTATCTGCTCGAATTTCATCATGTGGCATGGTATCAGGCTACCAGAGTCCTTCGTCAGATGGGACATGATCAGGATATGCCCTCAGATGAACCTTTGTTTGAGGTGACCACAGCGAATGACAGAGTGGCCAGAGTTATTCTCTCTCATTGGATCAGAGACTATTCAAGGGCCATGGTGATTCCTAGTGAGGATTTTTGCTAGACTATTGAGTATATGGTGGATTGAAGCTTGTTGGCGAAAGGAGAAGGACAAGCGAGTTGCTATTCTGACTGAGATCGAGGATTGAGTTTGATTCTAAACTTTAGCACAATATAAAAATTTATTTTCTATTTCAATGTCTTGTTTTGGTTGTTCCAAAATATGAATAAGACCTCAATAAACATTTTATTTTTATTAAGCTTTAATTTTTGCCTAAGCTTCCCTTTTGGGTTTTTAACTTAGTGAGATGCCTTGATTGTTGCCTAGACCACCTTTTCGGTTTTCAGTCTAGCATGTTGTATCCCAAATTTTCCCTAAACCACCCATTTGGGTTTTCAGCTTAGCGTGTTCTTTTTTTTTTTTTTATTTATGTTTATTTTGGTCTTTTTAACTCTTGCATGCAATATTAAAGAGCTCAAATGTAAGTGAGAATGAAACATTGATTTTTATTAAATGATTTGGACCGTGCCTGTAAAGGCTACCTATGTATCTCCTTATAAAAGATAATTTGAAAATTGAATACATGGTAATTTGGAAGAATCATGTCCAAATAGTTCTTATTTGGTAATGATACCTAAATGCATGCTCATACAATAAGAACACTATATGAATTACTTCACGAGTTGATCGAGGTTGATTGGATGGTTGAACTTATTACCATGGATGTCCATCTGGATTACGCCTCCGCCTGACATGATCTTCTTGATGATGTACGCTCCGCTCCAATGAGGTCTGAATTTCCCTCGAGGGTCTTGTACAACTTGTCTGATCTCTTTGAGAACTAAGTCACCATCCTGAAGATTGTGACTTCAAACCCATTTGTAAAAGTGTTTCGCAAGCCTAATCTAATAATTCTATGTGTGGTGGAATGCTTCCATCCTCTTTTCATTAATTTCATTGAGTTGGTCATAGTAAGCCTGTTGCCAATCGAGTTCAGAGATCTGAGCTTCTTGAATAACTCTAGCTGTCTGAATTTCCAATTATATGGGAAGGACGACTTCCATTCCATAGACTAGAGAGTATGGTAAAGCTTTAGTAGCTTGTAAGTGGTTTTGCACCTAAGAAGGGCGTTTGACAGATGCAGGTGCCAACCTCTATGATTGTTGATCATTTTCTGAAGTATGTTCTTCAATGCTTTATTGGAAACTTCAACTGCGTCATTTATTTGAGGTCTACAAGGGGAAAACCTATGATGTTCGATCTTTTCCTTTGTCAAGAGAGTGACTACCTCTTTCTGGAAGTGGGATTTGTTGTCAGAAATGATCTCATGAGGAACACCATATCTTGAAATAATGTTGGTTTTGATAAAATGGGCTACATTCTTAGAATCCAGAACTTGATAGGGTGCAGTTTCAACATTTGGTAAAGTAGTCTATAGCCAATAAGATGTATTCATGACCAGCAGATGACTTTGGTGAGATCTTGCCAATGACATCTATGCCCCAAACAGTAAATGGCCAAGGTGTAAAGATTGGATTGAGGGGTGAGGAAAGAAGGTTCTAGAGCTTTGCATACTCTTGAAATTTTGGGCACTTTTGAGCATATTGTGCACAGTTCACGTTCATGGTGAGCCAATAATAGCCTTGGTTCATTATTTTCCTAGATAAGGCCCAACTGTTCATGTGAGTACTATCCATTTTGCCATGGATCTCTTTTATGATCTTATTGGCTTCTTCGTCTGAAACACATCTAAGATGAATGACATTCATTGTTTTCTTGTAAAGCATGTCTCATCTAGGGATGTATCCACTGGAAAGTTGTCTAAGGGTTATCCTTTATGATTTGGAGGCATCTTTAGGATATTCACCTTTGGTGAGATAGATGTAGATGTCCCAGTACCATGGTTTCTCTTCAACTTGAATGCTCATGCAATGAGTCTGAAAGCTTGGTTGGTGTTTGATGCTTATAGAAATAAGACAGATAATGAACCAATCACGTATTTCTATCATAGATGCTAGAGTGGCCAGTGCATTAGCAAATCTATTCTGAATTCTTGGGAGGTAGTGGAAAGACAAAGTGTCAAATTTGTTGGCCAACTCTTTGAGGCGCTTGTGATAAGGAACCAGCCACTCCTCTCAAATTTTTCATCTCCTCAAGGCTTGTGAGATGATAAGATTGGAATCACCAGAGACTTCTAGGTTTGTAATGCCAATCGGGAGAGCTGATTCTAATCTAGACACACATGGTTTGTATTCAGCTTCATTGTTGGTTACTCGAAATCCAATTTGATTGCAAGAGGTAATCTCTCGCCGGTAGGCGTAAGAAACACCAAGTCGGTGCCATAACCTTTGTTATTTGCGGTTCCATCAAAGTACAGTTGCCATGTGTCAGTCTCTAAGAATAGTATGTCTTCATCAGGAAATTCAGGTTCTTTCCAATCATCGTCAGGTTGGGATGAGGCCAGTCGATCGTATATGACACTGCCTTTGATGGATTTTCTCTGAATGTACTTAAGGTCATAGGTTGCGAGGACTGCCATCCATCTAGCCATCTTGTTGTCTAAGATAGGCTTTTCAATGAGATACTTGAGGGGACTCTGATCAATGAGGACATGTGTGATGTATGCCCTAGATAATTCCTTAGTTCGTGATAGACCCATACCAAGGCTAGGTAGATCTTTTCAATGTACTTGTACTTGAGTTCATGTGTCAACATTCTCTTACTCAAGTAATAGATGGCATTCTCTTTATGTGAGTCTAGAGCCTTTTCAGCCAGTATTGCTCCCGTGGCTTCTTCAGTAACAATTAAATAGAGTAATAGAGGTTGACCAGACCTAGGAGGCTATAGGATTGATGGACTCAGAAGATACTTCTTAATCTGTTTGAAGGCTCTCTGACACTCCTCAGTCCATTACTTGGATAAATTCTTTTTCAGTAAGTCAAATATTGGGTCGCAAGTATAGGCTAGTTGGTGAATAAACCAATTGATATATTAAAGGTGGCCGAGGAAGCCTCGTATCTCCTTTTTAGTTTTAGGAGGTGGCATGTCAAGGATGGCTTTAGACTTGGCTGGATCCACTTCTATGCCTTTCTTGCTGACCATGTAATTAAGGAACACTCAGCTTTGAGAGGATTATATGTAAATTAATAAAAATAAACTTTTTCAGTTAAACTCATTGGTATAAAAATAAATACTAATTCTGAATCATATCAAAATTATGAAAATCTTGTTCTTGTTACAAGAATTGTATATTTGAATGCCCAATTTTTATATTTATATTAATTTTTTTCAACTATAATTTTTAAGTTTCTAGAATTATAGATTTTGTAGAGCCCTAGCACACATGTGTTCTTAATTGATATTCAGGTGAAAGGAGAAATAAGCTACAATGGTCATAGGCTTGATGAATTTGAGCCAACAGAAAGACATCAGCCTATGTTAGCCAAAATAATGTGCACTTGGGAGATCTAACAGTTAAAGAGACCTTTGAATATTAAGCAAGATTTCAAGGAGTTGGTCATAGATATGGTAATTAATAGTTCAATCAAATCACATTAACTTGTAATTGAACTTATTTTATTTCAAGAACTAATTCTGGTCTGTTGTGTTAATTTCAGACCTGTTAATGGAGCTTGACAGGAAGGAGAAGGAAGCTGGCATTGTTCCTGACTCCGCCGTTGATCTTTTCTTGAAGGTTTATTCAACAAACTAAAATTTGTAATAGAAAACATTGTATATTCGAATAAATTAAAAACCGGTTATTGATTGTTTTTGTTCAGGCAACTGCAATGGAAGGAGCTAAGAGCAATTTAATTGTTGATTATGTTATGAAAGTAAGTTGAATAATAGAATCATTGGCTTAGAACTTCATTGATTAAATTATTAATTGCATCAACTAAGTACAATTATATTTGTTTGAATGCAACAGCTTTTGGGACTTGACATATGCAAAGACACACTTGTTGGTGATGAAATGAAAAGGGGAATTTCCGGTGGACAAAAGAAAAGAGTAACAACAGGTTTAAACTTGATTTATCCTTAAATGTACAAAACCTGTCAGCTTTTACATGAACATGTGATGTAACTATTAAAATCTATAATTTTTTTAATAACGCAGGAGAAATGATTGTTGGACCGGCAAAAACTCTATTTATGGATGAGTTATCAACTGGCCTAGATAGTTCCACAACATATCAGATTGTCAAGTGTATGCATCAAATTGTGCATCTCACTGATGCTACTGTCTTAGTGTCTCTCCTCCAGCCTGATCCTGAAACATTTTAACTCTTTGATGATGTTATTCTTTTATCAGAAGGGCAGATTGTGTATCAAGGCCCTCGAGGGCACGCACTTGCCTTCTTTGAGAGTTGTGGATTCAAATGCCCTGAAAGGAAGGGCGCTGCTGACTTTTTGCAAGAGTTAAGCATATATTATCATTAATGTAACTTGTATGTTCATTTTTCAATTTTAATGGGTTTTGTATGTTCATTTCTTTTATAGGTTACTTCAAAGAAAGATCAAGAACAATATTGGGTAGATGAGAGCGAGCCTTATCAGTATGTATCTGTAACTGACTTTGCAAGACTATTTAAGGCTTTTCATGTTGGCTTAAAGCTTGAGGATGAGCTTTTCATTCCGTACAATAAGGCTACAAGTCATGAATCAGCTCTTGTATCCGAAAAATACCCAATCCCAACACTGCACCTTCTTAAGGCCTTAATCGATAGGGAAAAGCTATTAATGAAAA
>CAOJBK012431003.1:0-15049 GCA_948294925.1 Codiaeum variegatum | reverse complement strand
TGATTCAATTGGTTTTGGTTTTTTCTAGTTCAGGCTTAACTTTTTAGCCCATTTTTTTAGGTTTTGACTTTGGACTTTGAGTTTGATAACAATTTTTTGTTACAAGATTCAATGGTTTAAAGTCAAGATTCAAAAAATTGGGTATGAATTAAAAAGAATAAAATAACATTTTAATATTGAGCAATGCTAAATGGCTCAAATTGATCCAAATAAAAAATTAATTCAGGTTATCGAAAGACTAATATACCATCCTTAAATTAGGGGTCAATTCCTTCAGCTAATTCTCCTAATTTAGGCACTAATATCTCATTCCACTTTTTTAATGAAATCTCCCTCTAATTCTCATTAATTAAAATGTGACCTTGAAAAAAAAAACAAACAAGTGAAATTAAAATGACAGCTACATACTAACCAATCAAAATAGTTTTAGTTAGTTTTAAAAATGAAAATAATTTTAGTTAGCATATAAAATCTGAACATACAATAATACTTCTTTTTTTTTCTAAAATACACATACTCCATTAAAAAATATCAATTTAAGTGGAATTTTAGTGAGGATGAGTGATATAAAAAATAATGATCAAAGATCTAATATGATAAGGGAATTATTTAGCATGAGTGATGAGTATAGTATAATAGAAGAACATTCAAACGATGAGGCTCCATATCAGAATGTATAGGATGCTGCATGAGAAGATGTTTTATCAGAGCAACAAATTTACTCACCCTCAAATGAAGGAAATGATTCCATGAGTAGTGGAGAACGTGGTTTTGACAATGCTAGGTATTCAAACAGTAATTATAATGTAGCTGAAGGCCCTCTATGTGGAATGGTTTTTGCTAACATGGACACACTATTTGAAGCTTACTAAGAAAGATTACTAAGAGCATGCTAGAATGAAAGGGTTCAGTATTGCAAAGAAATTCGCCAATAAAGGTAATAATGATTATTACAAGCATTAAACAATTAGTTGTGATAGAGGAAGGAAGGCATACCATGAGAAAATAACAAAGAGGATGAATTTCCATACAAGGATTAGTACAACTCTTAAACATGGTATTTGGGTTGTTACCAAACAAGTCCATGACCATAACCATGAGTTAGATCCGTAAATGTCTAGACTAATGTCGAGTCATATACGCTTGACAGTTGAAATAAAGAGCCCATTAGAAGCAAATGATATTGTTGGATTAAGGCCATGCAAGAATATTAGGTTGCTTGATGTTCAAAATGGTGGGTCAAGTAATTTAGGTTGTCTTCCTAAGGATTGTAGAAACCTCATCAAATCAAGGTGAAGACTAAAGCTCGGAGATGGTGATGCTGAAGGTATTCAGAAGTAGTTTACAAATATGCAACAAAAAGATAATGATTTTCATTATTTCATTGAAGCAGGTGATGAAGGAAGGCTGAAAATGTGTTATGGGTGCATCCACTTTGCAAAGCGGCTTATCAAGAATTCCATGATATGGTGAGCTTTGACACCATTTATCTTGTGAACCATTACAAATTGCCCTTTACAACAATAGTTGGTATCAATCACCATTGTTAATCAATTCTATTAAGTTGTGCCTTGATATTATTAAAATATATCATATCCTTAACAACTATCTTGATATAGATTGGAGAGATAAGGGTGATAAATGGAGAGATAAGGATGGTCAATGGAGAGATAAGGAAGGTAATCAAGATATGGTTGTCATTTATAATATGGAAGATCATAAGGATAATTCAAGGAGCTGTATTGGGACTCAATCATAGCCAAATGGTGAATCTAATATTGAGCAATCATCTACTTCATTAATGGCAAGTGATAAGCACAAATAATGATTGTGATTGATTCAAATCTTTATGAGAATATAATCTTCATCAAACATGATTAAAAATAAATTAATTCATTTTCTTTTTTCAATTTGATGATTGGCAAAAGAAGAGATTTGAAATGAGAACCATCTAATCCTTTCTTTTTTCAACATAAGTGAGTGATTCAATTAGGTCCTTAGTGAAGAACACTGAGTTCTTTTATAGGTTGGAATAAATTAGGTCTTAAGTGAATAAACAGGGACAAGTGTTATAATTCTATTGGTTGGTGTTTTTAATTTTTTGTTTTTTTTAATTATTTGAAATTAAAACATAACAAAAGAGTGTGTTGACGTGGCTACCTATGTGTCAATTTTTTTAATGACGTGACATCTGACATGGCGTCATGTGTCAGTAAAGTCACGACACGTATCTTTCCACGTCAGATTTCGATGAGTCACCTATCCCTGTGGCCTGTAATTACAATCAAAATTAAAAAAGTTAGTGATTAAATTGAAAAAAAATTGAAGGTTAGTAACTAAAATAGAATTAAGTGAAAAACTTAGTGATTAACAGTATTTTTTATCCTGATTTTAACAAGCATAATGTTTGGAAGCAATTGTCTGGTGGAAATTAGTTTAGGATAGGGAGATCTAAGGCAGCCCATCTGATAAACCAACATTAATCTATGTTCATAGGTTTATTAGTTACAATGTGTGGCCTAGAGAGAATAGCAACAATGCTATCAATCTTGGTGAGTTATTTATATTGTGGTGTATGTCTAAGAAAGTAAAGGTTTAAAAGGGTAGGTTTTTTCAAGACCAACTTTATGATATAGGGAAGATGGTAGCATTTGTATTAAGGCATTTGTAACTCACCTTACTTTTAGTTTGAAAGCTTTTGATCTTGAAAAAGCTAAGTTTCCACCAAAAATTTATTCTTTGGACCAAATTCTGATCCTTAGCTCACTATTACATATATAAAAAAAAAAAGATGACACTTTGTGTTTGTGAAAGAGGAACCAAAAAATTATAAAAGATGTGCTCAAGTAGTAGGAAGAGAAGGTAACGGTGATGCAGAAGTTGTGAACTAAAGGATATGACTCAGAGGGTTGAAAATATTATTGAAGATGTGAAACTGACTCAAAGGACAATAATTCACACCCAAAAGGACATTTTGCAGTCTCTGGATCTTCTGACTAAATCACAAATTGAGATTATGGAGCATATGAAGCATTTGGAGGATAAAGCTGCAAAATCTATGCAATCTTTCATCAAGAGCTAAGAGCATTTGAAAATCTCTAAATGAAATTTTGATTCAGTTTATATATATATATATATGATGGACAATACCTTGATTTTATTTAGTTATATTTAGTTATATACATATGTGTTTTTTTTTATGTATTTTATATTTGGTTGTATGGACATATGGTCAATATGACCTATTATTTTGGTGTATTTTTTTATTTATGATGGTCCTAGTTTATTGTGTTATTTAATTTACGCTATGAATGGTATTAGTTAATTATGTGTTATTAATTTGGTCTTATTTTAGCAACGGATAAGATTCAATTTTGATCCTAACGTTTATCAGGTATACTACATCACTTCTAAATATTTTTGAATACCAATTAATCCCCTAATGTTATGAAAAGTGGTGCAACTTAGCCCAACGTCGTTAATGGGTGCCACGTCATCAAAAATGGGTGCCGCATTATTAAATTAAAGGCGTTTGGCTAATTTGCACCATTTTTCATAACATTAGGAGCTTAATTGATTCTGCAAAAATGTTTAAGGATGATGTGATATACCTGATAAACATTGAGGTCAAAATTGAACCTTTTTCCCTTTTAGCAATGTTTAGCACTTGTAGCTTAAGTGGATATTGGTTCTTTATTTTATAAGTGAATGTTGGTTAAGGTATCCAATACGATATTTAGTCATGTAACTGAAGTTTTAAAAAATAAAATATAGTTTTGTTAATAAAAAAAAGTTGATAATTAAGCTTTTTTCTTTCTTTTTTTAAAGTATGATTGGTCTCTTTTGATTATTTTTGCATTTTGTAAAAACTTAACCTATGGCCAAATTTTTTGAGGGTATTGGATTTAGTAATTATTTAAGTTATAGTCAGCTTGGAAAAAAATTGATACACTTATCTATATGATAGGGGTTTATGACACGGGTCCAAAGTCCAATGGACCTCAACAGCCAACCAGGCCCATACCCAACAAATTTCTCGAGAACGGATGAAGGTCCACCCAACAGACAACAAGACTTAGTAGTGAATGTCCACCCAAGGGACTATTCTTCGAACAGACTGGACCATGTCTGGACCCTATATAGTTTAGTTGGTCTCCTCAAGGGAATCTTGGACGAAGCTACGTCTGATGTAGAACATGATAAGCTACCCAACTACCTTAGTACAGAAGTATGGTATTTTGTCTTATCACAACACGCACTTGTTAAAAATGTGCCACCCAAGCACACCAAATCTGAAAAAAGTTACTTTTGATACTACTAGTAAAAGATATTCCACCTTTTTTGTTAACCATCAACAGTCATGTCATCATCTGACACAGATCAACATCCAATGGTAGCCTTCCTCACTAAGAAAGCTTCTGGACTGTCTGATCAATAACTCATCTGTATGTGGGAGCCCTATAAAAGGCCTCCCACGCCAAACGGTAAAGGATCTTCTTCTCTTTTTTTTCACTCTCTTATCTTCATCTTCTACATACCAACACTCAGCGCATTTTCCTCTATTATTATGTTAGTTCACAAAACCTTAGAACATAAATACAAAAGCCTATAACTGACTTGAGCATCAAAGGGTTTTTGCCAGATAACAAGCATGTCCCTCCTTGCCATATTTTCATGACTGCAAGCCCAACATTCTTGATCCATTAACAGTCAAGCCCATTGATTCAACGGTTCCTGTTATTGATTGAGATCACTCACATCACTTGATAAAAAAGAAATAGAAACTTGTCTGAGATAGTACTTAACATGATGCACAAACATAATAATTTGTAAATAACTACTCCTTAACCTACAACCACACCTATTAAAAAAAAAAACTACAACCACACCTCATTTTTTGAATGAAACCTAATTACCCTTTTAAAAATTTATCTTAATTACCCTATATTTTCCAACACTATCAACATAAAAATTTATCTTATGGGAATTACCCTATATTTTCCAACACTATCAACCCAAATCCAATAATTTAAAACTTATGCAATTGAGAAATAATAATAATAATGATAATAATAATAATAATAATAATAATGCACATGTCATGTCATATTGAATGCCATATGCCATGTAATTTATAAAATTCATCTCTTTTTTTTAAATATCTAAATTTTAATTATTATCTATATTTATGAATGATTTACACGTGTCCTAGGTTACATTAGTTTCTTTATTATTTTACTACTCCATCCACCAAAAACAAGTATCATTCTTGGGTAAAGAAAAAACAAGTATCATTAAACACTTTTTTTTTTTTTGCCAAAGTATCATTAAAAACAATTAACAACAACTAACAATTGAATTTTTAAAAAATGAAAAAAGGAACTCATTTCCCTATAGTTAACAAATGTATACTAAATCAACTTACACAGCGACAATAATTAAAAAAAATAATAATTAAACAATCATAAACAAACAATCATATTTAATTCAAGCTATACACAACACCAGAAAAAATATAAAATCATATATATATATATATTTATATTTAAGAGAAATCATATTATTTTAATAAAATGGCATCTTGAAAAAAAAATAAAAAAGAGACATGAAAAGGGTTGCTCAACATAAGAGAAGATATTATTAAAATGAACATTTCACTTAATATTTTGTGTCCAGGCTGTAAAGAGGATATGTCAATTCAAACCTGTAAATACAAAAACCAAAACAAGTTCAAATCTATCTTGCTAACTACAGATACCAAACCAAGACATAATTTGGTATCCAAAATGCAAGTTCACATGTTTGGCGAAAAAAATGCAAGTTCATATCTATTTGTCTTGCTCCAAAATAAATCCACAATTTTCTATCAAGAAAACCATAAATCGAAAATAATAGAAAGCATGCAAAGCTAAATCACTATCTATCTTCTTGTTGCTGTAACTACTTGCTTCAAGAATTAATCTTCAAGTGCAATCACATCATCATCAAAATCATTAGTGAGATGGATGACCTGAAAAATAAAACACCCCTCAATCTCTAAATGTTAAACCCTATAAACATAAAGCAGTAGTTGTTTGTGAGCCACCACCTGTGATTCAGGAGGTTGAGAGTTCTGATTTTAAGTTCTACCAGCCTCTACTTGTGACTCATCAAACTACATATACCAAACAACTTATTAAAGCAAATAGTTACAGCAACAAAAATATAGATGTGATTTGAATATACCTGCACATGATGCACTCTAGCAGCAAATGTATTTGCTGCTTCCTCTGCCTGAACAGGTATATCATACAATCCAACATCGACTCTACCATGCTCATGATGCTCAACATGTAGATTCTATCAAATAAGACATTAATTTATAAATCCTAGTAGTTATGTATGCAACATAAATTTAAGTATATTTTAGGTACTTTACTCACCACACATACACCAAGTATAGGAAGCACTCCACCATTCTATGAGGCCTCGTCTGGAGCCCGCGGGATTTTCTTACACACGTATGAGTTTATGGCTTGAGAAAACTAACCACGAGAGTCAGATTGCACATGACGTCGCAGTTGTGAACAAGTCTCACATTTGTTCATCCACATGTGTCCGTTGGCGTGCACGTTATGTGTAGAGTGTTCAGAGTCTCCACCTAATCTTTAAAAAAAATGATTTTTTCATGGTGATTAAGAAACCAATTTGATTAACTCTATTTTAGAAAATATGATTATTTTCCCAGTTTAGAAAAAAAAAGTTTGCTCCTCGAACCAAAATTGAGTTTGTAGATTCGTGATGTGATAAAAATAGTTTTAGAAAACTATTTTTCTATTTAACAAGTTTTGGCTTAAGAAAATATGATTTTGATTAAAATATGGTTTTCGTGTATACATAACATATTACGTGGTGCATGAACAGATAATCATGACAAGTTATGATGCATGAATAGGCTAAAAATATGCATGGCAAACCATAAAGCAATGAAACAAAAAGGAAATTAGGGGTCCTTCCTCTAGTCTACTTCAAGTTCTAGAGAAGGCATACATCTCCAAAGAAAGTAGTAAATAAATTACATCACAAAAAGAGGATTAAACAAGGGATCTCCTCTCCAGTCCGTAGATCTGGGAGGAGCACACATTCCCCAATATAGAATCCACAATTGAATAATAGTAATAATATAAAATAATTATAAATACAACATATTGGCAGTTAATAATGAAATAACAAAATAATGAGGAAAAATAAATAATAAAAAAAGAGATTTTGAAGTTGAAGCCATTAGAAAGCTTGCCAGCGTATCCCGTTGAATGTGAATCAAACCCCACACCGTTCTTCCTTCTCTCAAAGAGTGGGGGTTGTTCTGATAACAAAGTGGGTGGTTGGTTTGATTGGTTCAGAAGTTAACAAATTTTAGTTAATAAAATTATTAACAAAATAGACTATTAATCAGTTCAATTTTGATTAATAAAATGATTTTTGATTGATAAAATTGCCTTAATTCCGCTAAAAAGGGCTTAATCTTTTTCATTTTAAGAAAAAAAAAATGAAATTCTAATAGTGACAAGGGAAAAGAGATATTGTACTTAATTACCTTTTTTTGCGAGATTTCGGAAGTGATTTGTCGGAAGGGTTGAAGAAACCGGAAATAGTTTCCGTTATGTTCAGAGAGGACTGGTTAACTTTTGCCTGAACTGGTGTAGTGAGAACTAGATTGTTGGACTAATTGTAAGACAAATGTTTCTTGTGAATTCTAGAGTTTCTGATGGTTTTTATTCGGTTTAGAGGGAATTGTGATGTCTGGAGTGTGTTTAAGAGTGTATGGAGCTCAAAAAAGTTGAATAGATTTGATAAAAGTTGGGACAAAATGGCCAAAAATTCGAACCTAAAACAATTATGAAAGTTTGAATTTATAAAAAATCATGCTAGAAACCCTAGGAATCAAAACGCGTGTGTTTAGGCCCAGACACGTGGGTTTGGCCAAAACGCTTGCGTTTAATGCTTGGTTAACTGGGCTCGATTTTTTGAGTCCGGTTCGGTCTGATTCAATTCGATTTTTTAGATTTTCTAGGTCTGCTTGAAGTCCAATTTGAGTTCGATTTGAATTGTTGGGCTCAGATTAATGGGCCGAATTAGATGGTGCAAAAATTAGAGTTCACAGCTGCCCCTTTTAGCAGTCTCATTTTGCAGAAAATGTGATTGATAAGTGTGAATGCAATAAATGGGGTAGTTGAGATTTTGCCTATAAAAAGGGCTTAGAAGTTCATTTGAACCTCACATTCTTATTTCACTTCTCAAATTCTCTTATTCTATCTTTCTGATTCAGCAAGTAATTTTTGGATGATATCGGCTAGCAACATTCGAGTGGAGGAGGATTTGTCAGTGTGTCTACACGAGTCTTTGGAGGGAGAAGCAATTTCTTCATTTGACGATTCAGAGTTAGGTGCAACTATGGAGGAACTGTTGGGTGACTTGCCCGATTTGTCAATCGACTAGCCAGATTCTGAAGCTTTTGTTCATTTACCTAAGTGGGATATGACTGACCATTTATTGATGGATCGTGAGCAACCGAACACGCCCATAAATGCCGATCTTTTGCAAAACCGCAAGGAGCATGCGAGTTGGCATGACTTCCCTCTGGTATTTATTTTTCTCTCTCTTGCTCTTTTTTTTTGTTCCATCTTGAATTTTTCTATGCATTTTCTTGCATTCTTAGTATGCTTTTTTTTTTTCGGCACGTCTATTTATTTTTCCACTCACATTTATTTTTAAGCCAAAAAAACAAAGTCAAGTTAGAAATAACTAGGAATAGAAAATAATGAGATTGAATTCATACATATAGAGTTCTGCCTTCAAACAGAGAGGTGGTAGGTAGAGGCTAGCTAGGGTGATTGCTTTCTTGCACGGTAATGAGGCTGTGGCTCGACGCATTGCTCCAGCTCATCTGTCAGGTTGGATGAGTCTGGATATAGAGCGCTCCCCTAATAGGAGCTTGATTTTTGCACTTGCAGAGTGGTGGTGGCAGACCACCAACATGTTTCATTTACTAGTGGGGGAGATGATAATAACCCCATTTGAGTGGGTATTCTTGACAAGTATGCGTTTCGGGACCAGGTTCGTTGTATTCGACACGCTGCTACAACCGAAGTATAAGGTGACCAATATGCTTAGAGAGCCCCTGAATAACAATTCTGCTAGGTTGGTTCCTAAGACTGACCTACTCGATCTCTTATCCTGGATGGACTTTGTGCATTACTCTGTGGATCAGTGTGCCAAAGTTTATTTACTGATCATCCTATCTACCATATTTCTATATAACGAGTCCGGGTGGGTTGATCTGGGGATCCTGAGCTCACTAGAGGAATTGAGCAGACTCGGTGAGTATGATTAGGGAGGAGTTGCACTGGCTGCAGAATATTGAGGGATGGGCCTTTTGTCTGTTGCCCTGGGAGCAACTATCCTGATGACTGGTATAGTGTGGGAGGTCAGCATTTCCCCTACCATTATCCTGATGTTTTGATTTTTATTAATTACTAACTTGTTCATTTTCTTGCAGCTTTGTGCTTTCACTCATTTTCGAGAGATTGCCCCCAGGATTGCTCTTTGAGATCAGATTCCATTCCCGATAGGTAGGATGTGGTGCGGAGAGTCTTGGCTTCCGGAGTAGGTCAAATTCTCATTCCATGATTATAGGCGTATTCTAGCCATTGTGACTAAGTTATGTTCTAATAACTTCACTCCTTTTGTAATTTTCTAGTTTTTACTACTGTTTTATCTGTTTTAGGTCATCTGTAGACCTTTTCATTTCATTTAGCTGGATAATGTAGACCCTTTATTCATTGGGATCACTTTTACTCAGAGGTGGGCCCTCATAGGCTTGTTTATCTTGTGGAGTTCTTTCTTGGTGAGCGCATGGTGGCCTAATCCACTGAGGAGAGGGTTGTACCCACTGATCCTCCCATGATGATGAGGGAGAAGATGTTTTGAGCTTTTCAAGTCTACTGGAGAGTTGTTAGGGCCCAAGAGGAATACTTGTTTGGGGATGCTCCATATCCAGACTTTGTGGCAGCCCGTTTGATGGTTGGGATGCCCCCATTTCATACTAGTCAGGGTTAGGCTCCAAAAGCGAGTGTTGCTGTTTCCTGGAGGTGAAGGCTTCACAGTGGGAATAGTCAGCAAGCTACGCCCCACTATAGTTATGCTTCTTTCGGCATGGGTGCTTCTATATCCCACATGCCTACTAGTTTCAACCAGTCATGGCATGCACTTCCCCACCTTATGTATTAGGTCTTTTATACTAATACAATAGGCACCAGCTAAATACATCATGCGGGCTATAATTACTTGCCAGGTGAACCTCGGGTGGACTTTGCTCAGATTCCTAACACGGTGAGTCTCTCAACTCTTTTGATTCATCTTATGGTTTTCTGTTGACAACTTCTGATTTCTATCTATTTTGTGCAGGTTCCCGGTGTGATCCATGCACAGGCCATTGATGACCACCAAAGGATGATGTATAGCTTGAGCACCACTCTGGCTGAGCTGTGTAGCCTGAGGAGTCAGAGGGAGTTGAGGATCCTACGGAAATGCAACGCACAGGTTGAGGATGAGGATGAGGAGGAGGCTAATGAGGATGATGCATGATTTATGATTTATCTGTATTCGACCCCCAGTTATGATTGTTGTAAAGACATTTCTAATTTTGTTTGTATTTTGAACCATTTTTTAATAAAAATTCAGAAAATTTTTATTTTGTTATGTGATTTTTTGATTTTTTGAAACAATTTTGCTTTGAAAATTTTGATTGAAAAATATTTTTGTCGAAAACCGAGCAAAAACGGAATCTGGTTGGGTTGGAATGAATTGTTATGATGGTCTGGGTTAGCGTTCGAGCAAATTGACACGTGGTAGCCAAACACTTGCGTTTAGCCCCAAACATATGCATTTTGCCTTGATTCACATGTTCAGCGTTCCGAACTCTATTTTTCTTTCTCAATTTGCGTGCCACTATAAATAGGCGTATGAAAATTGATTTTCTGACTCAGAAAATCACAGAAAATAGAATTATTTATAGAAAAAGCCAATTTCTTTCCTTTTTACTCGCAATGTGGAACCTTTTTTAAGTCAAGTGATGAATGGGTGGTGCAAGAAATTGGACAAATTGAGCAGAATCAATCTCAGGAAATATGGTATGAGTTCTCTGCCAACACTTAGTGGTGTAAAAATTGATTGGGACTTTCTAAATGCCTCCATTTGGTTTTGGGATCCTGTTGACCACATTTTCCGATTTGGGGATGGCATGGACGAGATGTGTCTAACCTTTGAAGAGTTATACTTTTTGTTTGGTATGAGTCCAAAGGCTAGTCTAACTGTTCCAGTTGAATGGGTAGGCTATTTTAACTCATTTACGAGGCTTTTGGGCTTGAGCATTGAGGCTGCTTCAAGCTTAATGAAAGATGATTGGGTCGACCTACCTGCTGTGGCCGAGATATTTTGGGAAAAGAGGGAGGATGATCCAGTTTGGCAAGATCGAAGATTGAACGCCTATGCCTTTGGTTTGACTGCTGGCTATATCTTTGTGGGCCCAGTTAATGGGGAGATGCCAATGTGGTTGAGTTGATACCCTAGATGCGTAAAGGTAAGTCAATTATGGGTATGATTTTGGTTGAAACATTGTTAAGCCTTAACCGTTATTACAATTCAAGGGAGCCTTGGTTTATTAGCTTGATTTGATCTAGGTACATGGACCCTTTTCTGCTTGTCTATTTTAGCATGTTCTTGGGGTTGGGTTGTGTATTTCCTTTCAGATTTAGCTGAGAGACCATCTCAAGATTATTCCTGGATCTGATAGACCAAACTACTCTACAGCTTGGTATTATACTCGGAGGATTTCTATCTATTTTGACTCTGAAAGGGAATGGATTAGCTGGTTAATGGAGCTAAGTCCTTCGAATTTACTGTGGAATCCTTAATGGTACTCCATTAAATAATTTATGCCAAGGAGTTAAGGATACAAGTATGTGTATTTGCTTTGTTTTTGGTAATTGACTTGGTACCAGGCTATTAGAATTCTTTGCCAGATGGGACATGATCAGGATGTGCCTTTAGATGGTCCACTGTTTGAAGCAACCTTGGTGAATGATCGAGTGTCTAGAGTTATTCTCTCTTGTTGGATTAGAGACTTCACAATGGCAATGGTGATTCTAGGTGATGATTATGGCAAGCCTAGCCACTATCTCAAGTGGTGGATTGAGGACTGTTGAAAGAAAAAAAGCAAAGTGGTTCACTCTTCTGACTTAGATTGAAGGTTGAGCTTTGAGTTTTAGACTTAGAAAGAATAAGACTTTAGAAAAATAAAACTTTGTTTATTTTATTTTATTTTCCTATCTCAAAGTATCTTGTTTTGGATGTTCCAAAATAAAAATAAGACATCAATAAAATGTATCTTATTTTATTTAAGCTCTTACTTTTGCCTAAGCTGCCCGTTTGGGTTTTCAGCTTAGTGGGTTTTATTCTTTTTTTTTTTTATTATTATTTTTATTTATTCATTTTAACTCTTGCATGCAATGTTAAAGAGCTCAAATGAGATGAATATTGATTTTTTATTAAATGATTTGGATCGTGCCTATAAGGCTGCCTATGTATCTTCTTACAAAAGATTTTGAAAGGTGAAGCACATGATATTTTTGGAGAATATGATCCATGTAGTTCTTGTTATAGAAACGATTATGCCTGAATGCATGCCCATGCAACAAGAATACTATATGAAGTACTTCTTAAGCTAATCAAGATTGGTTGGATGGTTGAATTCATTTCCATCGACATCCATCAGGACGACTCCTCCGCCTGACATGACCTTTTTTTATTATATATGGTCCACTCTAAGGAGGTTTGAATTTCCCTTGAGGGTTTTACACGACTTGTCTGATTTCTTTAAGGACTAGGTCACCTTCTTGAAGATTGTGACTTTAAACCCATTTGTTGAAATGCTTGGCAAAGCTGATCTGATAGTTCTGTGTATGGTGGAGTGCTTTCATTCTCTTTTCATCAATCGAGTTAACCTGATCATTATAGGCCTATTGTCAGTCGAGTTCAGAGATCTGAGCTTCTTGAAGAACTCTGGCTGTCTGAATTTCCAATTCTATAGGAAGGACTACTTCCATTCCATAGATATGTGAATAGGGTGTAGCTCTAGTAGCTGATTTGTATGTGGTTTTGTACCCAAGAAGGGAACTTGGCAGGCGTAGGTGCTAACCTCTATGGTTACTAATCATCTTCTATAGCATGTTTTTTAATGCTTTGTTGGCAACCTCAACTGCACCATTTTTCTGAGGTTTGTATGGGAAAGACCTATGATGTTCAATCTTTTCCTTCTTCAAGAGAATGACTACCTCTTTCTGGAAGTGGGAGCTATTGTCAGAGATAATCTCATGTGGAACACCATACCTTAAGATGATGTTGGTTTAATGAATTAGGCCACCTTCTTTGAATCTAGGACTTGATAAGGGACAACTTCAACCCATTTAGTGAAGTAGTCAATGATCATTAAGATGTATTCATGACTGACAGATGATTTTGGTGAAATCTTGACGATGATGCCAATACCCCAAACAACAAAGGGCCACGAAGTGGAAATTGGATTGAGAGGTGTAGAGGGGAGCTTCTGTAGCTTTGCATACTCTTGAGACTTAGGGCACCTTCGGATAAATCGTGAACAGTTCCCATTCATGGTGAGCCAATAGTAGCCTTAGTTCATGATTTTTCGAGATAATGCCCAACCATTCATGTGGGTTCCATCTATCCCACCATGAATATCTTTCATGATTTTGTTGGCCTTTCTATTTGAGATGCATTAATGGATTCCATTCATGGTCTTTTTGTATAGGATGTCACCTCTGGGAATATATCCGCTAGTCAATTGCCTAATGGTTCTTCTTTCTAACTTAGAGGCAACTTCATGATATTCATCTTTTATAAGGTAGATGTAGATATCCCAGTACCAAGGCTTTTCCTGTCTTTATGTATGTTCTTACAATGAGCTTGAAAACTTGGTTGGCATTGATGCTTATCGAAATAGGATGGATAATGAACTCATCATGTATTTCTATCATAGATGCTAGGGTTGTTAGCACATCGGCAAACCTATTCTGAGTTCTTGGTAGATAATGGAATGATAAGACATAAAAAATGTTGGCCAACCCTTCGAGGCACTTATGGTAAGGAACCAATCGCTCCTCTTTGATTTTCCATTTACCCAGGGTTTGGGAGACAATGAAATTTGAGTCACTATAGACTTCTAAGTTTCTGATGGCAATCTGAAGAGTTGATTCTAGTCTAGATACACATGCTTCGTACTCAATTTCGTTGTTTATCACCTCAAAGTCCAGTTTGACTATCAGAGGCAAGTTTTCACCAGTAGGTGTAAGGAATACCATTCTAGTGCCTTATCCTTTATTATTGGAGGCTTCATCAAAATATAGTTTCCATGTTTCATTTTATAGAAGCAGAATGTCCTCATGGAGAAACTCGGGTTCTTCCTAATGATCGTTGGTTGAGGTAACAA
Source organism: Codiaeum variegatum (assembly GCA_948294925.1). Lineage (NCBI taxonomy): Eukaryota > Viridiplantae > Streptophyta > Magnoliopsida > Malpighiales > Euphorbiaceae > Codiaeum > Codiaeum variegatum. Next base: position 504 of record CAOJBK012431003.1, on the reverse strand, counting down.
CCAATTAGTCGGCTATGACACTACCCTTGATAGATTTTCTCTGAACGTACTTAAGGTCGTAAGCTATCAGGACTACCATCTAACTAACCATTTTCTATTTAGAATAGGCTTCTCAATGAGGTATTTAAGTGGACTTTGATCAGTAAGACATGTGTGACGTATGCCCCCCAGATAGTGCCTCAGCTTATGACAGACCCATACCAAAGCTAGGCAGAGTTTTTTGATGTACTTATACTTAAGTTCGTGGGCTAGAAATTTCTTACTCAAGTAGTAGATGGAATTTTCCTTATGTGAATATAGGGCATTTTGTGCCAGCATTTCCCCTATGGCTTCTTTAGTGATAGTTAAAAAGAGGAGTAAAGGTTGCCTAGGCCTAGGAGGCTATAGGACTGGTGGATTCAGTAGGTACTTCTTAATCTGTTCAAAGGCTTTTTGATATTCCTCATTCCACTTCTTAGAGGAATTCTTCTTGAGAATGTTGAATATCGGTCCACAAGTGTCTGC
>CAOJBK012430925.1:0-10878 GCA_948294925.1 Codiaeum variegatum | reverse complement strand
TGTCATGAATGAGGTCTTCTCCTCATCCTTCACACACATATGGATATGATGATATCCTGACCTTGCATCCAAGAAGCTATATAGCTCGTGCCCTACCGTAGGATCTGTCACCAATTGGTCAATACTCGGGAGGGGGTAGGAGTCCTTAGGACAGGCTTTATTGGGGTCCATAAAATCTACACACATGCGATAGGACCTTTTGGGCTTCTTCACCATAACAACATTAGCCAACCACTCGGGATAATGTACTTCCCTAATCACCTTTGTTGCTAACAACTTATGCACCTCCTCTGCTATAGGTGTTTACTTTTTCGGAGATTGCTTCCTCTTTCTCTAGGCTACAGACTTGACCAAGCTGTCAATGTTTAACCTGTGCACTATCACCTTAGGCTCGGCCCTTGTCAGGTCATCTGTTGACCAGGCAAAGGCCTTTGGATTGGTCTCCAGTGTCCCTATGATGCCCTGTCAAACTAGTGGGTCTAATTGTCCTCCCATCTGTATTTCTCCTCCAACAACTATTACCTTCACCACTTTCCCTTTAGGCTCTATGTAGTTCTGCCCTATGGGTAACTCTTCTAAGTCTAATTGTGCTGCTTGGTAGAACCCTTTTAGTGCATTCAAGTAGGTCTGCCTAGTTGTTTCCTCGTTACCTCTACATACTACTTGGCCCCTCATATTTGGAATCTTCAACATGAGATGATAGGTACTAACTATTCCTCCTGTGGCATACAAATAAGGTCGGCCTAACAAAATATTATAGGGGAAGGTTATATTAACTACCATGAACTCTATTATTACCGTACTGATAAGCTCTTCATCTCATAGTTCGACCTCCAGACGTATCGACCCCTCGAGCCAGACTTGGTCTTTACCTATCCTAACCAAAGGTGTCGCTATAGGTATCGTATCGTTCAAGTTGAGTTTCATTTTCTGAAAGCAGTCTATAGTTATTATGTTCACCTATGTTTTGAAATTTGGATTGGACCGACCATTTGGACTGGTTTACCCGGAAACCGGACCTAAAACTGATTCAGTCCGTGGTCAAACCAATTAGATAGTAAAAATCAAAATTTTTTGCATGAATCAGCTGGTTGAACCACGAACTGGTCAACCCGATCACGGTTGACCCTTAACCATTAAAAAAGATCCAAAAATGATGCCAAGCTTAGGAATTGAACTAGCGACCTTTGCTATAAATGGAAAAAACTCCAACCACTAGGACAATAACCTTTATGCGTAAAGTCATCAGAAACAATATATATATATAGGCAAGATTATGAATTAAAAATTAAAAGAATTATAATTTCTAACTTATTTAATAAATTTTAAAATTTATTTTATTTTAAAATATGTTTATTTTTTTATCCTATTTAATTTTTTATTTTAAATATAATAAATTACTTTTTTTTTGAAGAACAAATATGAAAATTTTCTTATATGTAACAATATATATTAAATATTTGTATAATTAAATTAATTAATTCAAATAAAATAAAATTTTAAAATAAATTTAATATGTATTCAATAAATATTAATATTAATTTTATTAATATATATCCAAATTAAAAAATAAATATTTTGGTATTAAAAAATTAATACAAGCATATATATATATATTGAAATACCGGTTCAATTCCGGTTCGATCCCTGTTGAACATCTGACCCGTGACCCTCTATATTTACCGGTTCAATGATCGGTCTGGGTTTAAAAACCTTGATGTTCACAGAACTCCCATCATCCACCATGATCCTCTTGACCCTGCAATTGTTGACACACCCCTGAATAACTATGCCGTCATTATGGGGGTGGACTACATGTTGTCCATCTTCCTGCGAGAACGTGATGGTGCACCAGATAGAAGGATTGGTCGAGGGATGTGCAAGAGATTCACCCTTCTGGACAATGGAGCAAACTTCTTTGATAGCTCATTTCCTTTGGGTCGAGCTATCGCCTCTAGAGCTCCCCTCCCATTATGATGTATATATCTCTTGCCACCTATCTCTCTTTTTGCCTGGGAGGTGTCCATTATCGTGCCTTTCTTCTCTAGCTAGCTCTCGCCTGTGTTCATTACCTTGCTTTACATGCCTCATCATTCTAGGTATTCCCTTTTGAATCAAGTTTTATCTCCTCCTTGAGGTGCATGCAATCTTCGTTATCATGACCTTTATCCTGGTGAAACTTATAATACTTGTTGGGATCCATCCTGGAACGAGAGGAGTCACTCATCCTTGGGGGCCACTTTACATCTTCTCCACTTTTTTTTTATCCACATCAGTAGTGGAAGACAAGGAAGTGAAATGATTTCTATATAAGGCCCTACTTTCAAACCGTCTCCTATTCCCATCTTTGTTCCTTCTAGACCCATTACCACTGCTAACCTCTTCTTTTTTCTCATCTCTTTTGCTCAAACCTAAAGAGGCGAACTGATTCACCTCTAACCTAAGGTTTGCTAACCCATCTTCGAGGTTGATTTACCCCCCTGTGATGGCCATAAGTTGAGCCCATGTCTATGGATGTTTATCCAAGAGCTTATTTTGCAAGCTCTAATTTACAGTCCCTTTGATGAGGGCCTGTTGAGCATTATCGAACTTTAGCTCTCTTATCTCACCAATAGCTTGATTAAACCTCCTAATGTAAGACCTCAGACTCTCTCTCTCTCCCCCTGCCTGAATGAGAAGAAGTCCGATGACTTCTTAGGTTTATTCCAGAGGCATTAACCTCATTTGAAACAGATATTCCAATTACTTAAATGAGGTAATTGACTTTGGAGCGAGCTTATGATACCACTCTTCATTTGGCCCTAACAATGTGGTAGGGAAGAGCCTGCATAACACATGATCCTGATATGTCTGAGAATGGATCTCTGTTATGAACTTGTTCACTGGGAAATGTCTTCCCACAGTAGTTGTCTAACCTCTGATATTTTTTGAATTCTTATGGGTTTTCTTACCTCATGATGGCATCTGCCAACGGGGATTCCCCTGGAAAGTCTAGATCCATGTTTTTTTGGGTTATTTTCAAGTTTTCCAATGCCTTCTTAACCTCTTTAGCGACCTCTGAGGCTAGGGGTAGGGTCTCCACAAAGTTATGAGCTTCATCTTCTAACTTACCCATGGTGTAGGTGGCCGACGCTACACCTTTGTGTCCCTCTGGTCTCTGAGCGCTGTGAGCCCTTTCACCCTCAGCTGAAGGAGCAACACTCCTGGATTGTGCCTGTGAAAGGTGATGGACCTGTTGACGTAGCTCTTCCATCTCTCTTTGGAGTTCCCTATACTGATTGTACATCCTCTACATTACCACAAAGTCATTAAAGTCAGGGTTCTGGCCCTAATTATGACCTGCTATCCCTTGCACTTGATTTCCTCCATTCACACCCAGATTATTCTTGGGGAGATCTGCAGCCATCGGGTTTAATGGAGGAGCTCAAACAGGCAAATTCTAGGGGGAACCCGCTACTAGTGGATCTGCCTTTGGACAGCTATCCCTGCTCATTGGGGAGCATTGTTGCTCATCCTTGGCAGATTCAGAAATAGATCAATCTCCCGATTCAGGTCAATTCTCTGATGATTATCTGCTTGACCGACCATTGTTTAACGTGGAGACAACGACTAATTCTGAAATCGTGTCCACACTCAATGCACCAATGATGTCTCTGAACACGCTAGGGTCCCCAAATATTGATTTCAAGCTTGCCTGCAAAACAAATAAGGACTATCGGGGTACCTTGTCGACAGCCTCTCCAATGCTTAAGTCAGTAATCTTATGGAGAAATATTGAATATAGTGAGATATAGGGTTTAGAGTCATTAGCATATTCCTTGTGATCAAGATAGGCTTATATACCGTTAGATAGTCTCTAACTCCTAAAAAGTATGTGATTAGATAGACATTTTATGATTTTAGAGATAAGAGAGATGATAGTAATATATTTCTTAATTATGCTTATGCACTTCTGTGGGAACGAGCTATCTAAGGATGAGCTCTTCGAGGACAAACTCTCTCCATGCGTCCGAGGCCAAGGGTTCGACCTCTCCTCTCATGATCAATACCTATCTCCTTCGTCCAAGGTCAAGAGTTCGACCTCTCAAACCAAGTGCAGGCCACTAACATGATTTGGGATCGTCCAGATTCAGGGAGAGATTTTTATGTATAATTTTTTTTAATGAAAAAAGGATTGACCCTGAATCAATTGTCTAAAAATATATTTATTACTAAATTTTTTTTGAGGAATACATTTCTTAATATTTTGCACAGTTGTTAGTTAGTGTAAATCATTACAATCTGTTTCTATTAGTTTTTTTTAGATTGATTAAACTCTTTAATGAAGTTGATTTTACTATTAAAAGTATAAATAATCAATTCTTGCTATTTAATTTAACTTGTCATATCTAGAGTTATACTGTTCTAATTTTGAATATTGTACCGTCACTTTATATTAATTTATTTATTAAGACGGATCTAACTCGTTATTAAAAATTGTTTGATCGTTTTGTAACTAAAAAATTATATTGGTTGAACAACTCCTTTGGTGTGGACCAACCCTTGTATTGTGAATTGTGATAATGCACATGTTTTTTGGCCAATTTTCAATGTTTTCCATTGTTAGGCATATCTAATAACTTCTGCTTCCAGCGTTGTATTTGACTAAGTTTACTGGAACAATGAGATTGATTCGTTCAAAACCATAATTTTAAAAAATTAATTGAACCTGTTTTCCAATTTAAATGATTCAAAAAAAAAAAAATCATTTCAAAATTTAGATTGTACTGGGTCCTCGCTTGTCAATAAGAGTCAATGGCTTACAACTAATCTTTCATTTTAAAATAGACTGCACTAGAATCCTATGTTCACTGTTTGGCAAAAAAACAAGAATCTTATGTTCACCAAATTTTACCCCTTTTTGAACAAAACCAAACCGCAGACTCTGTGGAAATAATATTCAAATCAAATAAAAAAACTTTTCTCTAATGGTTTATAGATTTTCAAAGAAAGATGACCAGATGATAGTCACTACTAGACCCGCAAGTCAAATAACTAATTTACCAAAGAGTTAAATCTGGACTTGACAAGTTCTATTTAAGGTTTGAATTAATGGTTCGTTCGAATTTTCAAGAAAGAGGTTTATTTTTATTTTTATTTTTATTTTTTTGTCCAAATGGATAGAAATTCATTCAAACAAAGAGCATAAGCTCAATACAGATTATAATCAAATAATCCAAACCAAGCACACCAAACCTTAGCTTAATAATAAAATGCGTCTCTTAACAATAAATCAAAGTTCAAACCTCTTTTCCTATTAAAAAAATAATTGAAACAAAAAATTTTGAATATGAATACAGATATACACAACACCTTACAAAGGTTTTTATAAAAGGGCTTGAAATCCAAATAATAGATTTTATGGAGAAATGGTGCAAATCCTTTCCATTTACTAATTAACTGGAGATCTCTAGTCTCTTTAATAATAATCCAACACATGGACTTTAGTGAAAGAAACATTGAAGAATTACTGCAACAGAAATACAAGTTTTTAGGAGAAGCCACCAATCAAAAGAGATCAATCAATAGGGAAATGATTTTACTCGATATACTAATCAATGCACTGTACAAAATATTTATAGAGGAATCAGAAGATGTCAACTCAGCAACATAATAGCTGAAAAAATAACAAACTAACTATTATTAACAAATAACTAAGGTATTTAGTTACTGTAACTAACTAACCCCTCCTAAAAAAGGAGCCTGAGAAGCCATGAACAAACCAATCTTGACCAATAAAAATTGAAAATGAGTAGCTGATAAAGACTTAGTGAAAATGTCAGCAAGTTGTAGCTTGGATGGGATATAGAGGGGACTAACAAAACCTTCCTTGAACTTGTTGCGTACTAAATTACAGTCTATTTCCATGTGCTTGGTATGCTCGTGAAAAACTGAATTTTCAGTTATGTATATTGTAGCCTTATTATTACAGAACAAAGGAATAGGCAGTTGTAATGGTTGTTGAAAATCATGCAACAAATATGAAATGAACTACAACTCATAAACAACAGAACTCAAGCTCATATATCCAGCCTCTGCTAAAGATTTAGAAACAGTGATTTGTTTCTTAGTTTTCTAAGAAATCAAGGAAGAACCAAGCATGACACAATAACCAGTCATAGACCTGCAAGTAATAAAGCAAGATGCACAGTGTGCATCTAAATAGGCAGCAAGTTTGGGAGCATTCAAAGAGGAGAAAAATAGACCATAATAACTAGTACCCTTTAAATATTTTAACAAATGAGTGGTTGCCTCCCAATGAACAACTAATGGCTTTCCCATGAACTGACTAAGTTGTTGAACAACAAAAGCAAGATCAAGTCTGGAGAGAGAAAGATATAGCAGCTTCCCAACAAGTCTTCTATATTTTTTTGGTTAGGTAAAAACAAGACTTGTAGAAACTGTGGACTTAAAAGAAGAAGGTAAGGGGGTAGCTGTGGGTTTAGCTCCTGCTAACCCACATTCAAGCAAAAGATCTAGAATATATTTCTTTTGTGTCAAAGTGAGACTAGCACCAGTTCTATAAAGTTCAAGACGAAGAAAGTAAGAGGCAGGAACAAGATCATTAATAGTAAAAAGATTGTGCAAGTATTGCTTGCCTAAGGTAATATCTTCTAAAGAATTTCCAACAACTAAAATATCATCCACATAGATTAGAAGAGCCAATAAAGAAGTGGATGTGATTTTAAGAAAAAAACAAGGATCGTGCTGGGATTGTGTAAAACCAAAAGCAAGCAACTTATTTATTAATTCTTAATTTCATTGTGTAGAAGCCTGGTTAAGGGCATACAAACTTTTAACTAACTTGCAGACCTTGTTTGAAAGAGCTTCATAACCCTGAGGTGGCAACATGTAAATATTCTCATCACATACCCATGAAGAAAAGCATTATTCACATTAAGATGGTGAATATGCCAAGAATGAGAGGCTGCAATGGCTATAAACAATCTCACAGTGACAACCTTTACCATAGGTGAGAAACATCTATAAAATCAAACCCCTTCAACCTGAGAATAACCCTTAGCAACTAGCCTTGCCTTGTACCTTTCAATAGACCCATTAGGATTATGTTTAATTTTGAAAATCCACTTAGATCCTATAGGAGATTTTCCAGGAGGAAGATCAACGAGGATCTAAGTATTGTTGGCTTCTAAAGCCTGTAACTCTCGTTGCATAGCAACTACCCACTGTGGATCACTTTTTTCTTAGTTATAGCTAAGAGGTTCCTAGACATTATTAGCAGAAGCTAACATATGTAAATGTGAAGTGTCACAAGAAGAAAGGGGAAAAGGGTGAGTTAAGGAATAAGTGTCATTAGCAGGCATGGGTAAAGAAGATGCAGGCATGGGGCTGGTAGTGACTACAGACATATAATATTTAAGCCATAAAGGCTTTTTTATAACCATGGTACTTTGCTTAATAGGAACAGGGGGAGAAGGAGAATAAGAAGAAGGTAAAGTAGGAGAAGAAGATGGAAAAGAAGGAGAAGTGATAGAAGGAATACTAGGAACTAAAGGGGAAGAAAAAAGAGAAACAAGAGTAAGTTCAAAAGAAATAGAAGGAGAAGTAGTATCTAAAATAGGTAGAGGAAAAACAAAATTAGCTGAAGAATGAGAAGAAACATCAACAAAAGGAAATATATTCTCATGGAAATAATATCTCTAGAAATATAGAAAAGATTATTCTCCATGTCATAAGCCTTGTAATCCTTCTGACCAGAACAATAACAAACAAAAACACACTTAAAAACTCTTTGATCAAATTTAGTTTTATGAGGTTTGGTATTAGTAACAAAACATAAACAACTAAAGGTTCCAAAGATACTATAGTCTAGTGGTTGAGAAAACATAACTTTATGAGGTGATTTCTAAGAAAGATCAAAACTGAGTAAGCAATTGATAATATGTGTGGCAGTTAAGATGGCATAACCCCAGAAAGAAAGAGGTAATTTGGATTGAAAAAGAAGAGATCTAGCTATTTAAAGGAGGTGCATGTATATTCTCTCAACAACACCATTTTATTGCGGAGTTGAAATATAGGACATTTGGTGAATAATACCATTGTCAGCTAAAACAAATTGAAAAGCATGACTAAGAAATTCACTCCCATTATCAATCCTAATTTTCTGTACTTGAGAATGAAATTGTATGGAGGTAAGGGTGAGAAATTTAGAAAAATAAGATAAAACTTGAGACTTAGAAGGCAAAAAAAAGGTCCAAGTAGTTATGGTATATTCATCTATAATAGTGAGAAAATAATGTTGAGCACTGTGAGTAGGAACTTTATATGGACCCTAAAGATCAAGATGTATCAATTAGAAAGGAGAATCTGTATGAATAGAACTAAAAGGGAAAGATAGCCTACATTGCTTAGTAAGAGGACAAATATCACAAACAATAGAAGAGGATGAAACAGTAATATCAGATGGTAGATGATGCAAAGTACTAGGTGCAGCATGTCCAAGTCTAGCATGCAGCAATTGAAAAGGAACAACATCATTATTTACAATAGTTGCAGCTATGTCTACATTATTTTTATCAACAGAATCAGAAATAAGAGTTTGCACAATATCTATACACTTAAAACACTTGGATGAGTGATCACCACTCAATCCTTTATTAGGTTCAATAACACTCAAAGGAACTAAGTTCAAACACTCATATTTAGCTATGGTGTCTTTATGAAAACTATCTCTGTCCAAAAGATAAAGTCCAATAAAAACTTTCCCCACCGCTAGAACTTCAGTACTCTGAAGGTCCTGAAAAACACATTGTGTTTCATAAAAAGATAATACGAATATGCATGGTTTTGGTCAATTTATGAACAGAGATAAGATTGAATTTGAAGTCTGTAATGTAAAGAACTATAGCAAGAATTAATTTATGTTCTATAATGGTTTTACCAATATAAGTTACATTTCTAGTAGTTTTGTCAGGTAGATGAACAAAAGAGGGTTTGGCAAGTTTAAAAATGGAATGCAAAGTGGATAGATCACAACACTTATGATTGATAGCAACTGAATCAATAATCCAAGTTTCCCTAAGACTATAATCCAAATATTTTTAAAAAAGAGTGTGAATAGTACCTACAAAGCTAGTATAGTTCACAAAATTGCTTTCACCGAAGGTAGATGAAACTCTTTTGCCTTTCATTGCCTTTTGGATCTCTCTCTCTCTCTCTCTCTCTGCACAATTGTGGAAATCAAATTAGATAAGTCTTCAGACTTCTCTACTTCAAAAGTAGTAGGAAATTCGTCCACAAGACTGTCCAAAACTTGAGCTGCAGCTTTGTATTGAGAACTAGATCTAGTAGATCTCCTATCATCTCTTTATCGAGCTCCCTTGTTATTATCCAAACACCAATCAGGAAATCCATTAAGCCTGAAACAACTGTCTCTTACATGACCTAATCTCCTGCAAGAATCGCAAAACTGATATGCCTTCCTTACAGTGAGATCATTATTCTTCGAATTCACATTCCTGCCAATAGATCTATCATCTCTTATAGGTTCTCTCCCTCTAACAAACATCATATTAGCATCAATTCCCTCAAAATTAGTAATCAGAACCTCTTTCTGCTTCTTAACACTCAAAAGCATAGAGTAGATCTTGTTTACACTAGGAAGTGGATCCATAATCAAGATCTGATTCCTAGTATGGTCATACTCATCACTCAAATCCATAAGAAATTGTATAACCTTTTTAAGATTCAAAACATTAGCCACAGTCTTTGCATAACCACAGTCACAGGCAAAATAGGAACTAGATAAGCTACCTCATCCTACAAACGCTCGAGTTTAATATAATAAACTGAAACTGTCTGTGTACCTTGAGAGATTGAGCTAATTTCACGCTGGTTCTGATAGATCAAAGGGCCATTACTCTTACCATACCTTTTCTCCAATTCCTCCCAAAGCTCTTGAGCACTATTAGCATTGAGAAAAGTTTTGCCCGTTCCTTAGCCATAGAATTAAGAATCCAACATATAACAATACCAAGTTTAAAAGAAAAAAAAAAATAGTAATGAGAGGGAGTGTTAAAATTCTTTAATTTTTTTTTATAAAGTTAATGGATTAGTATAAAATGTTATATTTAACTAATTTTGTTAAAATTCAATTTTTGAGTTGATGATTTAAAATTGTCTACTATATTAGAATGCTTATTTTTAATATCTCAATCATGTATAAATACTTTTGTACATTTTCATTTTTAAAATATCAATTGAAAAGATTCAAGCAGGAAATAAGTAAATAAGAATTATTTTTCTTTTCTTCTCTTCCATTGTTAATGATTATTATTTAAAGTTTCTATAAAAATCTTCAAATACCACCTTAGAGAATTCCAATAAAAAATCTAATGGTTCAATATGAAGAGGACAATGTTAAGAGCAACATGTTAAAATTTGGTAATAATCAGAGGCCAATGGCTCATCAATCATAGCCGAAGGAATTTTTGATGGGCCTTTTTCTTTTTCTACACACCTCTTTTTCTTTTCCTGTGTTTTTAGTTCTAAAAATTTATCCTAAAATAAAATTAAAATAACTTTATGAATTGATTTATTAAATAAAATTTATTTTCAATAGATTATTAATTATATAATTATTAAATTCATTTAAAAATTTATACATATATATATATATATATATATATATATATAAAGTGATTCAAATAAATTATATCTCTAAATAGTGAATATTATTGAGATATACAGTGAATATATATTTTATAATTGATAAATAAAATTAAAATAAAAATAATCTTATGAATTATTTTATTAAAATAAAATTCATTTTCAACATATTATTAATTATATTATTATTACATTTATGAAAAAAAATTA
>CAOJBK012429606.1:0-12594 GCA_948294925.1 Codiaeum variegatum | reverse complement strand
AATAACCTAGGAGTTTGATTTTAGAGGAAACCCTAAATAAGTTCATTAAAGTAAGTACTCAAACTCAAGAGGCTAATAATACAAGGTTTGATTCTGTGGAGGCTCTAATGAGGAAAGTGGAGAATCAAGTAGGTTAAATTGCAACACACATGCAAAACAAATAACAAGGAAAGTTTCCTAGTCAACCGGAGCAATCTAAGGCTATCACGGTCCTTAGAAGTGGTAAGGTTGTTAATAATAATATTGGTTCTAACCTTTATGATGTAGGTAATGAGGATGAGCAAGAGAAAGAGCATACTGAGATGCTCAAGGAGAAAGAAGAGGAGAAGGAGAACTTAATTCCTTCTAAACTTCATAAGGTGGCTGTTCATTATCGACTGCCTATTTCATTTCCTTTGAGACTCATAGAAGATGAGAAAGATAAAAAATTTGAGGAGATTTTTAAGATTTTATCCAAGGTAAATATAAATCTTCCTTTACTTGATGTAATCCAAAAAATTCCAGCTTATGCAAAATATTTCAAAGAACTTATTTCTAAAAAGCGTAAGGTGGAATTGGAGGAAAAGGTAATAGTTTTGGAGGTTGTAAGTGTTGTTATGCAATATAAATTACCTATTAAAGCTAAAGATCTTAGAGGTTTTATCATAAATATTGAATTAGGTAATAGGGAAGAAGCTAGAGGCATGTTTGACTTAGGAGCTAGTATTAATTTGATGCCTTATGCTTTGTTTGTTCAATTAAATTTAGGTGAATTAAAATCAACAAAAATTGTGATTGCAAATAGTTGATAGGAATTTAAGATATCCTAAGGGAATTATTGTAGATGTGCTAGTTCAAGTAGTAGGCTTAATTGTACCCGTTGATTTTATTGCTCTTGAAATGGATGAAGGGTTGAGTAATAAGTCTAAATTGCATATCTTGTTTGGTAAACCTTTTATGGAAACTTCTAATACAATCATTGATGTTAAATATGGAAAATTAACTATGTCTATACTTGGCCAAACTGTTGTATTTTCTGTATTTAATAATCTCGCACACTATAGCACAATTCATGGAAAATTCATCGATTGATGAATGTTGCTTTTATTGATTATATTGATTCTGATGTGAATGATATTATTAAGCAACATGTTTTTGATGATGAGCTTGAATAAGCACTTATAATTGATAAAGGAATCAAACTAATAGCTTCGAAAATTATGGGTTATCTTTGTAATTTGACTAATGCTGAAATTGCTTAAAATAATGAGATTGAAAATTTTGGGGTTAATGAGGAACAAATTGATGAGAAGGAACCTTATCAAAATTTAGAGCTTAAAGAGCTCCAAAAACACCTAAAATATGGGGTTTTAGGTGTAAATAAAACTTATCCAGTAATTATTTCAGTAAAATTGAGTGAAGAAGAGGAGAGTAGAGTTGTAGTTGAACTTAAGAGACCAAAACGGGCCATAGGTTGGTGTTTGAGTGACGTAAAGGGTATTAGTCCTTCTACTTACATGCATAGAATAATCCTAGAGGAATGGGCTAAGCTAAAAAGAGAGATGCTACATAGGTTAAACCCAATTATGAGTGAGGTAGTCAAGCAAGAAGTTCTTAAGTTGTTGAAAGAAGGGGTAATTTATCTAATAGCCAATAGTGAGTGGGTAAGTCTAGTTCATGTACCTAAGAAAATAGGAATTATGGTGGTTAAGAAAGAAAATAATTAGTTAGTACCTACTAGGACGGTGACAGGGTGGCACATGTATATAGACTATAGAAAATTAAATTACGCCATAAAAAAAGATCACTTTCCTTTACTGTTCATCAACCAAATGTTAGATAAGCTAGCTAGCCATGCATACTATTATGTTCTTGATTGACTTTAAGGTTACTATCAAGTTTCTATTGCACCGAAAGATCAAGCCAATAATAACTTTCCATGTCATTTTAGCACGTTTGCTTTTAGACGAATGTCATTTTGTCTTTACAATGCATCAGTGACTTTCCAAAGATGCATGATGTTAGTATTTTTAGACATGATTGATGATTACATTGAGGTATTTATGGATAAATTTTCTATTTTTGGAAATTCTTTTGATGATTGCTTGAATAAATTAGTTTCTATTTTAGAAAGATGTATTGAATGCAATCTCACATTGAGTTGGGAGAAAAGTCACTTTATGGTTGATCATGGTATTGTTTTGGGTCACATAGTCTCTAGTAAAGGTATGGAAGTTGACAAAGCTAAAATTGATTTAATTTCTAAATAACCCCTTCCCACATCCATAAAAGGGGAGAAGTTTTTTAGGTCATGCCGATTTTTATAGAAGATTCATACAAGATTTTTCCAAAATAAGTCAACCTTTGAGTAGATTATTATGGAAAGATGTTCCTTTTGAATTTGATGAAAAATGCATGATGGCTTTCCATACCATGAAAGAGAAACTAACTTTTGCACCTATTATTGTTGCCCCCGATTGGTCTTTACCTTTTGAGATGATGTGTGATGCGTTTAACTTTGCATTAGGGGCTGTTTTAGGACAAAGAGTTGACAAAACTTTAAGGGTCATATATTATGCATGTCTAACTCTTTCCAATCCTTAATTGAATTATACCATAATTGAAAAAGAGATTCTAGCTGTTCTTTTTGCATTAGATAAGTTTAGGGCATATTTAGTTGGCTTTGGGGTCAAAATATATACCAATCATTCATCTTTAAATAATCTATTAACAAAATAATGTGTGAAAACTAGATTGATTAGATGGGTGTTATTAATTAAGAAATTTGATTATGAAATATGTGATAAGAAGGGTAGTGAAAACTTAGTTATTGATCATCTATCAAGATAACCTTTCCCATTCATTAATGAGTCTGAGTTATTTAACACTTCTAAAGATTTAGATGCATTCCCTGATGAACAATTGTTTGCATTATCCAAAAATCCATAGTTTGCAGACATAGCTAATTATCTTGCTTATGGTAAAGTTACGAATAACATATCATTTTAAGAAAAGAAAAGATTATTCTATGTTTTTAAATATTATTTTTGGGATGACCCTTATCTGTTCAAAATTTTCAAAGATGAAATCATTTGGCGATGTGTTCCTGAGGAGAAGCACGTTAGTGTTTTAAAATTTTGTCATGATATGCATTATGGTTGACACTTTGGAGGGAGGAAAACAATCAAGAAAGTCCTCCAAAGTGGTTTGTTTTGGCCTAATTTTTTTAAAGATGCTCATATTTATTGCAAACATTGTGATAGATGTCAAAGAGTAGGTAACATAGGAAGAAGGAATGAGATGCCTCTTACTAATTTTATTATGATTGAATATTTAATGTATGGGATATTGATTTTATGAGACCATTTCCTATTTCTTTTGGATTTTAATATATACTTGTTAGTGTTGATTATGTTTCAAAATGGGTGGAAGCAATTCCTACCTGGACTAACGATGCTAATGTTGTGATTAGTTTTGTCAAAGATTATATCTTTAGTAGGTACGTCACACCATGAGTCATCGTTAGTGATAGGGGAAGTCACTTTTGTAAAAAATTATTTGACAAATTGTTGATCAAACATGGTGTTAAGAACAAAGTAAAAACTCCTTATCATCCTCAAACTCTAAGACAAGTTGAGACCTCGAACAAATAATTGAAAGAAATCCTTGAGAAAATGGAAAACTCATCGAAGAAAGATTGGTCAAATCGAGTTAATGGAGATTTATGGGTTTATAAGACTGTTTTAAGACCCCAGTTGGCATGAGTCCTTTCAGGATAGTATTTGGCAAAGCATGTTACTTACCGGTTGAGCTAGAGCACAAGGCTTTTTGGGAAATTAAAGCATTGAACTTTAACATAGATAAAGCTACAACTAAGAGGATGTTGCAACTATCTCAGTTGGACGAGCTACGAAATGAGGCATATGAGAGTGAAAGAATTTACAAAGAAAATACTAAGGTGCTTCATGATCAAAGACTTCTTTGCAAGCACTTCAAACCAGGTATGAAAGTCTTACTCTTTAACTTTCGCGTTAAACTTTCCTGGAAAATTAAAATCATGTTGGAGTGGTCCTTTTGAGGTACTTCGTATGTATCCTTCGAGAGCTGTTGAGTTTGCTTAACCCTTAAACTAATGAAAAATTTATTGTTAATAGACATCGAACTTAGCAATATTTTAGTAGTTTGGATGAAATAAAGGAAGTTGAAAGAATTGAGCTTCAAGATCATTGAGTTCATTCACAACGTCCAACTAAGATGACGTTAAAAAAGCACTGAGTGAGATGCAACCCGCTAAATTAGTTATTTTTAATTCATTTTTGTGTTTAAAACCATAGTAAAAAAGAGATAATGCACGAGTATAGTTTGAGTTGTGATTTTACTGGAATTAAGAGTGACCAAAGTACTTAAATAAGTCAATAAGAGAGTGGTAAGTAATATGCAAAAGATATAAATTTTTCAAAGAAAAATTTAACAAATAGAGAAATGCATAGGGGCAAGCACAAGTCGTGCAAATGACCTCTAGCCCCATACAGATAGGGAATATAAGGTAAGTTTAGAACAGAGACTCACATGTGTCACATTGCCTTGGGCACGAGGCCATACATAGCCCTGTGCGAGTTGCTGTACTAAAAACTGATTTCGGGAAAACGATCCAGAGATTGGCACGGGCCACCGCACGGACCGTGAAGAATTAAGCTTTCCATGTACGAGTTTGTGAACTGAAAAGAATTTCAGAGCAGTGCGCTCTGGAAATTTCCACGTGTGCTCTTTAATTTTAAACACGCACCCAGTTAATTTTCAAACCAAAAAGCCAATTTCCACAAAACTCTCCACCTCCTCTTTTTTACTTCTCTCACTTAATTCATGAAAATCACCCCCAAATCACTCCTAAAATGAAATTTCTTTTCTCCAATCAATTTCTCTAGGATTAAAGGTGTCCAACTAATTTTTTTTTTTGCCTATTTTCACAATCTAATAGCAAGTAAGTATTTTTTTTATTCAATTTTTATGTTCCTTGAATTAGAAACATAATCTAGGGTTTTCAATTGGAATTTATGATTAATTAAGCTTATGTGATCAAATTCCAAATATGATCTTGCTCGTATTCCTACATAGGATGAAGAATTATTGATTATTAAGTGTTTGATGGATTAGAATCTAGAATTATATTGTATGTAATGTTTCTATATTGATAGGGTGTATATCAATAAGATTTTATTCTTAACATATGCATTTAATTGGGATTTTATTCTTATTTGATTGTCTTTATGTATAAAAGGTGCAAGTGTAATGATTTAGGCATTTCTTTGTACCTTTTTCATAATGCATGCTATGTGCTCAATCGAATATCAAAATGAAGTTTAAAAAAATGATTAGGTGTTTAGGTTATTGAATTTGTGCTTAAATGATACATTAAATGTGGTATTGAATAAAATTTAGCTTTGAACATACAATTGGCATGGAATTTTGTTTCGCTTCATTTACGTAATAACTAGTGATGAATATGGATTGGTTTTTGGTTGTGTTTCATTTTTATATTTTATTACAAATGGCTAAAGATAGGAAAAGGAAAGCTATAGCCAAACCAAAAGGGAAAAATTGATCCCATAGTGAAGCCAACCAACCAGCACCACTTCAACCCCCATGACCGATCAATGATGCTTTCATTACTATGCATCCATATATGCGATTCTATGATGAGAAAAGCAAGTGACGATTCCAATTCCTAGCAAATAAGCAATTTCTCCCACATTGGCTTATAGATTGGGCAAGTCTAAAGGGTACCCGTCTGCATGAGGAGCTGCGACAATTCACTGAGCTACTAGTGTGGCGAAACTTCTTCAACATCAACATGCCATCATATAAGGAGCTAACACTAGAGTTTCATTGTACATTGAAGTACGAGGGGAGGAAACATAGTGTGTCCAAGCCTATTGAGTTTAGATTGAATGGAAAAACTAATGTCACCACAATTGAGGACTTTGCCAAGCTTTTTGGGTTGTATACACAAGAGGAGCTCGACTCTTCGATTTATCGTGAGTCCATTACTGAATAGAGGCAACAATCAAATAAAGTAGATTGTTAGAAGAAGTATACGAAAACCTATTAGAGGTTTATTGCATGTCGAGAGAAAGCGATGGCTTATAATGACTTCTACATAAGGGTGATACATAACTTGTTGTCCTATACCATCACAGCTTGTCATGATAGCACATGACATGTTCAGAGTGATGATTGGCTAATCCTCGGGAATTTGAGGGAAGGTAATTTGCTCAATGTGGCTTATTTTCTGCTTAAATTTTTTATGAATCATGCCATATAGCGGGATGGATATTTAGTTGGGGAAGCATATGTTTCACACTTGAATTGAGGTGTTGAATTACTTAGTTGAAAATTTTCAATTTTTATTTATTTGTTTAGTTTAATATGTTAATTTGCTTGGTAAGTTGCTGGATTTTAAATCTTGAACTTCAAAGTAAGGAGTTTTATTAATTTTATAGTATGATTAAAAATTGAAAATTTTTGTTAAAAGATTGAGCTTACAGATTGATTGTTGCAAAACTATGGTTTTTAGTGAAAAATTTTAAGTAAAACTTGGGATTTAACAAGGACTTTTTGATATAACTTGCATTGATTGTGAATGCGTTGAAAAAACTTTGCACTATAAGAATAAAAAATAATAAGTAAATAAGGAGTTTTGAAAATATTTTCATGTTCCACTGATTCCTGTTTTGCGCAAAGTGAAACTAATCTAAAGGAACTATGAACAATGCTAGTAGCTGGCTGATAAAAGTGATTAACTTAGTAACCGGGGGTCAGCACCACAAAGTGTTTACCTTCGTGTCAAAAGGTTTATAACAAAATCAGTTAAGTCAGGCTCATTGAGGTTATTAAAAGAGAAAAACTAATAAAAGTGCATGTGCTGAAAGTAATAATTTTGCATGATATATGTGTTATGTTTCAAAAAGATTGAGTTATTTCCTAAGGATGAACATCAAGACTAACCTAAATTTTAATTTTGTTCATGAAAAGAATCTTTTCTCATACATCTTGCTTAAATTTTGATGATTAATTATGCTATAAAATTAATAGAATTGTTGAAATCTAGTTTTAAGTTCAATGTTTGGTTAACTTGTCATGAAAATTTTAATATTAAACTAATTAAAGTAATTTGAATGAAAAAGATTGCAACTCAAATTTTTCAAAAAGTTCAATTTAAGAAAGTTTGATTTTTCAAGTCTTTTGTCATTGTTCTATTTTTGCTTGAGGACAAGCAAACGCTTAAGTGTGGGGGAGTTGTTTTGTATGAAATTTTACTTATTTTGCCTTTAAATTTAGGTATGTTTTTGCCCATAAATTGAATTTAATGAGTTTGTTAAGTATATTTTAGAGAAATTCAGAAAATTATGTTCAAAATAGAGTTATTCGATCAAAAGACAAAGTTCCTGAATGAGTGGAAAAATTAGAGAAGAAAATTGAAGAACATCTATGTTGCATGGGTCTATGCACGGATTGTGTAGAATATCTTTTAGGCCGTGCTGATCTCTGTAGTAAAACAACTTTAGGAACAAAGAAATTTGATGACCGCATAGGCCGTGTAGATAGTAACAGGACCCGTGTGTTAAGCCGTATCAGTTACTAGATGAAAATGTTTAAAATAATTAAATCTAAGATGAATGCATGTGGCGGAATTCTGATATGCACAAGCCGTACGTTGGTAATTTTTAGCAAGAAATTTGTTTTCCAAGCAAACTTTTGAATTAGAATTTGAATTGGATTCATACTAAGATTTCTAAGACAACTTGTTTCTCTATTTAAATAGGATTATTGAAGAACGGAAAGGCATCAAATACCATCTTCATCATCAATTTCCATCATTAAAATTGACAGAATTAGTTTAGGATTTTTGTTTTATTCTTCTTTCATTATTTTTATTTATTTTCTTTAGTTTTTTCTATCAATTTAGATCGTGTTAAAGAACGAAGCTGAATTTCTCTAAGAAGATTGGGGTTTTCTACTTTTTAATTAAGGTTTATTCTTCACTTAATTTCTTTTATTTTGGATTTTCTTTATAAGGGTATTAAGCATGATTTCTTTTAGAATTATTATGACAACTAAAAAGCCAAGGGATAAAATGTAGGTAGGGTCGTACGAGAGATGCTACTATATTATTTGCAAAAGAAATTAACATCTTGCAATTAAGTAATAAATGTTAACAAACTAGGATAAAAATTTAACAACTCTTTAATTTTTATTACAAGGCAAGATGTTAAGGAGACAAAGCATTACCCCCTTTGTATAACCCAAGAAAATGTCAAAACATAGTGTTTCAGGAATAGTCTTAAGATAACAAAAGATGGCATCATCTTTAAATATTGGAAATTAAAATAATTTTGAATAATCATAATCAAACACTAATTTAGGTTTTTCATATGGCATCAATGCATAAGAGAAGATGACTGAACTCTAAAACAACGAGTCTTGGTTTTGAAGAAACAATAGTTTTGTAATTGGTTTTGTGAGGTTAGGGGAGAGAGATAAACTTACCTGAGCTTTTCCCAAAGAGAATAACTAAAGCCCCATGGATTTAACCAACAGAGTTTAGGTCATCGTCGGCATGGATTGAAGCAGCAGATATCTCTGGTTTGATGGTTAGGGATTTTTTTTAGTGATTTTTCCTTATTGCCTTTAAACAGTTGCTTAGATAGATGTGATTATGGTTTGTGAAAGATGGTAAAAATAGTGAGCTAGAGATCAGTTTTCCAAGCAATATAGATGAACAAGGAGATGAGTGAGAGAAATGTGTGTGTGTGTGAGAGAGAGGGTTTGTGTTTTTGAAGTAAAATCGTAAACCGACAACATTTTCTTAATTCTTTTTTTTTTCAATTTTTAATTTCAAATTGTAAATATTAAAAATCTATCAAGAAGTTATTTGACAAGTAAATTTATCATATGGAAGTCATATTTAGATGACATTGAAAACCTATCACATTTATATCAAAATTGCATGATAGATAAAAAAAATTATCATGATTTTGCCATAAGGTAATGATTTATGTAATTTCTATCATGAATATGATATAAAAGCATGACATTCTAAAAAATTGTCACATAAAAACCTATCATGATAAGCCATATTTTCTAGTAGTGAGATAGCCTTTTGTGTGTCTTCTCCTACGGTATCATGATTTTTCAGAAAAATACTGTTCTCAACTGGAACTTTCAAATGCCTTATAACTTTTATCAACTGATCCAGACATGGCATTTAAGCAGGGCTCTTCATATTACACATGGTCATAAAGATGAACTTTATTGAACTTAACTTTCTTGGTGATATGCCATATGATAAGGGCATCCATTTTTTAGAAATAATACATGCTTCCCTTCCTTGGACTGATGATGTTGCATAAAAATTTGCATAACATCCTTCCATGCAGCCCATACTTCACAAAGCTTCTCACATTTCCAGTATTCCTATTATCCGTAACTTCCTCCTTCAGATATTTATCAACATCAAATTTTGGTACCTTTTCCAGAATCTGCTTCTCATTCCATACTTTCTCTCCCTCATTAGGAATTCCCATAACAGTACTCAACAGATTAATAGAAAGTATATATTTCTTACCTTTCATGGTCACTTATGTCTCTGTATCTAAGAGCTTCTTCAAAACATGTAAAGCTCTTTCACTTCAGATTTTCAAATCTTCTCATAGTCATTTAGAAACCTAACCCATCCATGAAAAATAAACCATTCATTGAACTTGCACTTATCTATGCCAAAAATTCTCCTGTCCATTATCTTAAGAGGGCAAAAAGTTAATCTTTTAGGTTCAACAGGTTGGGTAGAGGAACTGGAGGATTCACAAGTTTTATTAGTGACAGGAGTGGTGGATTCTGATTTTCATTTGGCCATTTCTTCAATGAATACATTGAAGAAAGGTCTCTGGGTTTCTGAAATTTTGACGAGTAAGAGAAAAGAAAACGTCTGTGTGTTTAAAGGGATGAGAGTGAAGTAGTCATTCCACATATACATTAACAAATATATGTATATATATGTAGAAGCATGATAATCAAGATAAACATTTTTCTAAAAGGTTTAAAGCCAAACTCAGTCATAATTACTGCCCTTTCTTAGAAGAAGTTTCCCTAGGAATGCCTATTTGTTTCCACAAGGATGTAACTGATAAGCAATTGTTAGGGATATTTGCTCCAATAAAAAAAATATAGAATTAAAATAAATAAAATTAACTCTAAGTAAATAAAAATTCCCGTTCTGACATGTGTACACTCATGAAGAGAAATGATTGCAGTTTGTTTGGCATTTCTTTCTCTCTCATCATGTTTTTCAAATTAAAAAACAATGCATATCTTTTCAGGTTTCTTATGTCAATATCCTAATCAAGTGTCAAAAGCTTTTCTAGATAAGGATATATTAGGATATATCAACCAAATAAATGACTTTGACCTCATACTAATGAATTAAATAAATTAATTTAGGGAAATTAATATATTCTTCATTAGTTGATTGTCGGCACATGCATGTAAATAAATTAAGTCTAATAACACTCAGGGGAATTCTTATTTAATAACAAGTAGGACATAAAAAAATTAAAGGAAGGTTAAATAAATGTACCCATACCAAGACTCCTTTTGATTTTACAAAATTGCTCTTCGTTGAGTGGCTTGTTGAGGATATCAGCTAATTTTTTATCTGATGAGACAAAATCAAGCCTTATGTCCCCTTTTTGCACGTGATCCCTTATGAAGTGATGTCTAATCTCAATGTGCTTAGTTCTTGAGTGTAAGACTGGTTTCTTAGAGATATTGATTGTGCTTGTATTGTCGCCTCTAATTAGAATTTCTTTGAATGTAAAATTATAGTCTTCTAGTTATTGCTTCATCCAAAGTATTTGACCGATACAGCATCTAGTTGACACATATTTTTCCTCTACATTAGATAGAGTAACTAAGGTCTTATTCTTATTGAACTAAGATATCAGGCAATCACCTAGAAACAAACATGTTCCAAATGTGCTTTTTCTATCAACTCGACTTCCAGTATAGTGAGCATCATTGTATCCTACTAGCTTTAGATAATCATTCTTAGGATACCACAAACCTAACTCAGAGGTTACCACCTAATATTTGAATATTATTTTGATAGTTGTTAGATGGGATTCTTTAAGATTTACTTGAAATCTTACCCATAAGATAACACTAAAATGCATATCAGTTCTGTTGGTCGATAGATACAGGAGGATCCAATCATTCCTCGATATTCCTTTACATCTATAGACTTTTCAGATTCATCCTTCTCTAACTTGCATGAAGGATTGATGGGAGTACCAACTCTTTAACTTCTTCATTTTGATCTTCTTCAGCAACTCCTTTGTATACTTAGATTGACAAATGAATATGCCTTCATCTGTCTATTTGATTTAAAGATCCAGAAAGAAGTTCATCTCCCCCATAAGGCTTATTTCAAACTCACCCTGTATGTGTCTAACAAACTGCTCACATAAGGATTTGTCAGTAGACCTAAAAACTATGTCATCTACATAGATTTGTACGATAAGCATGTTGTTATGAGTTTTGATGAAGAGTGTGGTATCCACTTTTCCATAAGAAAAGCGTTTCTGCATGAGGAATGTGCTAACCTAATCATACCATGCCTTAGGAGCATGTTTCAAGTTATACAGGGCTTTTGATAGCTTATAAACATGATTAGAAAACTTGGGATCTATAAACCTAGGAGGTGGCTACACATAGACTTCCTTTAATAGATGCCCATTTGGAAATGCACTTTTTACATCCATCTGATATAGAACGGAATTGTTGCAATAAGAAATAGTACATAGGAGTCTAATTGCCTCAAGCCTAGAAACTGGTGCAAACGTCTTATTAAAATTGGTTCTTTCTTGCTGATAATACCCTTGAGCTACCAACCTTGCTTTATTTATGATTATAGTACTGTGCTCGTCTAATTAGTTTCTAAATACCCATTTAGTTCCAATAATTGGTTGATGCTTTAATCTAGGTACTAGCTTCCATACTTGACTTCTGGTGAACTAATTTAACTCTTCTTGCATAGGTGTAATCCAATTTTCATCTAATTGAGCTTCAACACGTCTTAGGCTCCACTTGAGAAACAAATTCTACTTTCATCATGTATTTGTTTGAATGAAAATATAGTTAGCCATCCTTGTGATAGACTATCAAGTATTGCTTCTCTTAGATGGTCTTAATGATACTTCCAATCCTTAGGTAGGTTAGGTTTGACATCTTCTGGAGCAGATGGTTCAGGTGCCTTGACATCTGACTCTTTGTCATCTCTAGATTTCTCTCTATTTGATATATTCTCTTCATGCTTTTCGGCATGTTCATCATCTGAATCATTATGTTTTTCTTTCTTCTTAAAAAAGTGGTTAGTTTCATCAAATATAACTTGCATAGATTCTTCTAAAATTAATATTATCTTATTAAATATTCAATAAGCTTTATTAGATGTAGAATAACCTAAGAAGATACCTTCATCAAATCTATTCAAATTTCCTCAGGTAATTTTTATTGTTGTTAAGTTTGAAACACTTACATCTGAATGCATAAAAGTATGAG
>CAOJBK012429275.1:0-11299 GCA_948294925.1 Codiaeum variegatum | reverse complement strand
TGGTTTACACATAAATACAT
The DNA here is from genome assembly GCA_948294925.1 of Codiaeum variegatum. Taxonomy (NCBI): domain Eukaryota; kingdom Viridiplantae; phylum Streptophyta; class Magnoliopsida; order Malpighiales; family Euphorbiaceae; genus Codiaeum; species Codiaeum variegatum. Next base: position 11,279 of record CAOJBK012429275.1, on the reverse strand, counting down.
ATGGCTCTCTTATTAATCTTATAAATGATGCAATGAAGAATCAAGTTAGAGTATAATAGAGTATTTTATTCTATTATCTTTGTTTAATTGTTTTTAATTAAATTAAATTATTTTTATTATTATTTATAATTATAATTAATATTAAATTATTTTATTGGATATAGACTCTAAGGAATGCTGCCGGATTCCAGCTGTTGGTGTCCGAATTCCGGCGACCATTATTATTAAATAATTTTTAATAATTCTTTTTTAAAAAATATTTAATAATTCTTTTTAAATAATAAAAAAATTAATTTTATAAAATATAATTTTAACTAAAAATATTACTATATATAATATTAATGAATAAAATGTGACCTACCTTTAAGTAGGCAATAAATCTAAAAAAGTAAAAAATTAAGAAAAAATACACGTTGATACTCTCATAATATAATTTAAATAACAAAAAATATATATAATATTGATAGATTTGATAATAAAAATCTAATTAATATTAAATAATAAAGATAATTTGAAATTTAAAGTTAGAGTCTTCTCATAATATTTTTGGTAATGATGTGGAGAACAATACTCTAAAATTGAAAGATTAGTAAGAAGTTTTAAGCATGGAGTTGTTGGTCAGTGGCTAAAATTCGATCACCCGCGGCCACAATCCGGCGGTTAGTTGCTGAAATTTGGTGATCGATTGTCGAAGTGTAATAATATAATTAATTATTATAATTATTTAAAAATAATATTTGATAATCATTTTTTAATAATTTAATTTATATAATTATTATAATTTTTTTAAAATAAAATTTATTAAAATACTATTAATCCAAAAACAAAATCAATCCAATCAAACTCAACCTAACTTAAAATATATTCATATCTAAAATACTACCAATCCAATCCAAATCAATGGATTTGATAAATAATTCAATTTTTTTGGATTGGATCAATTAAATTGGATTAGATTAATCGGATTGAATTTTTTTTTAATCATTACACAAAAATTCCAGCTAATTTCCCATTCAATCTCATTTCTCTCTCTTACTTTGCCCTAATAATCAAATTCTTATAATCCCTTTTCACTCTTTCCTCTTGGCTTCGCTCTCTCCTCATCTCTCTCTCTCTCTGTCCCAACGCTGAAGCCAAAAGAGAGTGATTTTATTAAAATTTTTCTTTTCACTAAGAAAACCATAAAACATTCACAAAAGTAGAGCCTCCAAACCCTAATTCTTCAGCCATGGACGAGTCAACTCAGCAACTCCAACAAGCTCAACTCGCTGCTATACTCGGCCAGGACCCTGCCCCTTTCGAAAACCTAATTTCTTCTCTTATGTCCTCATCCAACGAGCAACGATCGCAGGCGGAGCTCGCTTTCAATCTCTGCAAACAAAACGATCCTGATTCTCTCTCTCTTAAACTCGCTCAGCTTCTTCAGTTCTCTCCTCACATTGAGGCTCGCGCTATGGCTGCTGTTCTACTCCGTAAGCTTCTTACTCGCGATGATGCTTATCTATGGCCACGTCTTTCTCTTGCTACTCAATCCTCAATTAAATCGATTCTTTTGACTTGTATCCAACATGAGCAGACCAAATCGATTGTTAAGAAATTGTGCGACACCGTTTCTGAGCTTGCCTCAGGAATTTTGCCTGAGAATGGCTGGCCTGAGCTTTTGCCTTTTATGTTTCAGTGCGTTTCTTCAGATTCGTTTAAATTACAGGAATCCGCGTTTCTGATTTTTGCTCAGTTGTCTCAATATATTGGTGAGACCTTAATTCCTTTTATTAAGGAGTTGCACGCGGTGTTTTTGCAGTGTTTGGGATCATCTCCGAATTTCGATGTGAAGATAGCTGCTCTCAATGCGGTAATCAATTTTATTCAGTGTTTGAATAGCTCGGATCGGGATAGGTTTCAGGATTTGTTACCGGCAATGATGAGGACATTGACAGAAGCTTTGAATAATGGAAATGAGGCTACAGCACAGGAGGCATTGGAACTTCTCATTGAGTTGGCTGGAACAGAGCCACGATTTCTCCGGCGGCAATTGGTGGATGTGGTGGGTTCCATGTTGCAGATTGCAGAGGCCGAGAGTTTAGAAGAAGGGACTCGGCATTTGGCAGTTGAGTTTGTTATTACCCTAGCGGAGGCAAGGGAGAGGGCACCAGGGATGATGAGAAAACTGCCACAATTTATAAGCAGGTTGTTCGCAATATTGATGAGGATGTTGTTGGATATAGAGGATGATCCTGCATGGCATAGAGCAGAGACTGAAGATGAAGATGCTGGAGAGACCAGTAATTACAGTGTTGGACAGGAGTGTTTGGATAGGCTGGCCATTTCATTGGGTGGAAATACTATTGTTCCTGTGGCATCAGAGCAGTTGCCTGCATATTTGGCTGCTCTTGAATGGCAGAAGCACCATGCTGCTCTTATTGCTCTCGCTCAAATTGCTGAGGGATGCTCCAAGGTAATTTGTGGTATATATTGCTTGATTACAGACATGTTGTTTGCTATTATATGAGATGCATCGCTTATCATTATTGCTGTACAATTGGGATGTGGATTCGACGATTAATTCCTAATCACATGTTGCATTGCAATGGTATTACAGAACTAACTTTATTAAAATTGAGTTCTGTAGAATGCATCTTAGGGATATATAGTGGGATTGAATGATGAATAAGAAATAAGAAATTGTATTCCAAATGATTATGCATCAGTTTTTCTGTGCGAGCTAGTTATAATGCCTCTCTTAGAAATTCAATTCAACTCAACAAAGTCTTAATATCAAGTTAATTGGGGTCGGCTATATGGATTCATTTTTTCCACTCGGAGTGATCGTGAACCATATTATAATAAATGTTTAAGAACTCAAGATCATATTGAATGACTATACTTCAAATTAGTTTAGGTCCATCCCTTTTTTTTTTTACCCACATTTACTCTAAAGTGCTCTAATTTTCTAACTGGTGCATCTAAAAGTCTTCCTCGCACTTGCCCGAACCATTTTAGTCTCTCTTTTCTCAACTTGTCTTTTATAGGGGCAACTCCGAATTTATCCTTGATATATTCATTATGAACTCTATCCATTCTAGTATAGCCGCACATCTATCTTAGCATCCCCATTTCTGTCATACTAAGGTTAGAGACTTGTTGTGCTTTTATAATCCAACACTTACTCCCGTACATCATAACGGGTCTCACCGCAGTGCGATAAAATTTTCCTTTTAGTTTGTGGAATATTTCGATTACATAATATTCTGAAAACACTCGTTCATTTTATTCATCCCGCTTTAATTCGATGAGTAACATTCTTTTCACATTTTCCATCCTCTTGCAAGACGGATTCTAAGTATCTGAAATGTATCATTTTAGATATGGCAACGCCTTCTAACTACACGTCCATCTACTCACTCTTACTATTGTCTCTAAATTTACACTGCATATACTAAGTAGTTGTCCAACTAATTTTGAAGTCTTTTGTCTCCAATCCACTTCTTCATTGCTCTAGCTTTCCCTCAACTCCTTATCGGGTCTCATCTATGAGCACTATATCATCTGCAAATATCATACACCAAGTGATCTTCTTTTGTATGTTCTTTGTCAATTCATCCATAGTGAAAAAGATAAGGGCTTAAAGCTAATTCTTGATATAATCCGATCGTGATAAGGAAGTCTCTTGTATCTCCTCCGACCGTATGTACACTACTAAAAGCTCCATCATACATATCCTTAATTACTTGAATGTATATAACTAACATTTCCTCAATACCTCTCGTAGAAACATTAATAAATTTGTGCACAACTTGTGCAAACTGTTAAAGATGTACCATTTAGACTATTAGGTCCATCTTCAAAGTCTTAAGGATTCTACACACAACCTCATTAATTAATTTATGTTTATATTCTCATTCGTTTATTTATTTATTATTTTTTTATTTTGTACCATGGATGTAGGTAATGATAAAGAATCTAGAACGAGTAGTTTCAATGGTTCTGAACTCATTCCATGATCCCCATCCTCGTGTGAGATGGGCAGCTATTAATGCTATTGGACAGTTGTCTACTGATTTGGGTCCAGATTTGCAAAATCAATATCATCAAAGAGTGTTGCCAGCATTAGTTGGTGCAATGGATGATTTCCAAAATCCTCGAGTACAGGTTAGCTACTGTTATCATACTAATTTATTATGGGTAGTTAATTTTGTACTGGCATGTAAGTTGATGGGAAATGAATTTTACATGATGTCATTATGCAAAATGTGGTTGCATCTCCTTGGTGCTTATGCATTAGGGTGTGATATGAGAATGATGCTTGAGAAGATCTATTTTATTTCTTTAGGTATATACATTTCTTTTATGGTCAATCGGTATGGGCATGTTCCCAAATTGTGAGGTTTTGGTTTATGATCATTTCGATTTATCTTGAAAAATGCTCATTATGCACATTTATTTATTGGTATTGTGAATCTTTTGTCATTTGTTTTTGACAATTTTTTTTTGGATTGTGATCATGGCATTTTAAGTCAAATTCGCATGGGCCAAAGGTCTTTAGAAAATAACTAACATGAATTGACATGTTTGACTGATAACAACTGTGATAATGTTTCAAGTAATTTCTTAAATTCTTTTATAAATAATTATATGCGCATAGATTAAAGCATGTGTATAGTGGACTTTTTATTTTTGGACATCCCAAAAAGGAAATATCGATTGTAATTTGTGGACGAAGGGAGTAACTATAGTTGCAGCACTTTAATATTGTAACATTTCTTACATTCATAGATTAAAACATTTGCCATTAAGTCTTGGAAACATTACCAAGTACTATTATCATGTGTAGCTTGAAGTATTACTAAAGAACTATTATAATGTGTATCACGAAACATATATGGACTGTCAACTTGTATCTGCTATAATGGATAGTATCCAATAGTCTTAGTTGCATTTTACAATCTCAGTTGCCTACAAATAGCATTTTACAGTTTTGTGAAAAATATAGGACACACAATTCAAGTATCAAGAGCTTCAATATTCAATACAGATATAGAGTAATTATACTGTCCTTTGAAATATGCATCATGGGCATGACTTTCAAAATTGGCATTTGAGTGAAATGCATCAAATTACACTATGGCCAGATGGGTGTGTAGTTAAGTTATATTTTTGTTCTTTAATCAAAGGCAGTACTTGTTTTGATGTTTGGCCAGGTAAGGGATAACCTTTTTGTTATCTTTCATAAATTCATGTAATGCTAAATGAGGTGGTCAGTGCACGTTATTAAGGAGTACATCTGATCATAGTTGAATATGTGGATTTTTCATGAAAGTTCTTATTTTCATGTATGAAAAATGTGCTGGCATCTAAATGTGAATGATTCAAAGTATTTCCCATTGACAGTGATTTGGGAGATTGAATTTGTTATCAAAATTAGTTTGGTAATTTTAGGGGATTAAAACGAGTAAAGAGAGGAAGAGCACTTATTGGGTTCAAAATTTCCCATATTTTGTTTGCCCAGAAAAATGTTTGTAATGAGAAATCATATTTGTTTCTTTCTTCCTTTTCCTTGCTGTTGGGTTGGGTTATTAATTTCTTAATCGGGACGGGTTTAGCATGCACATTAATGTTCATGGTTCATTCTGCTCATAAGCTTATCCTGTCGACTGTTTCCATGAATGTCATAATTTTACGTGATTCCTCTGTAGCCCTATTACCAACACTTTCAATATATTAATTCTGGTGTTCGGTTGGGTGAAGATTATGTTATAGAGCTGACACCATTGATTATTCCATTCTTATTTTGTGACAGGCGCATGCTGCTTCTGCAGTGCTCAACTTTAGTGAGAACTGCACTCCGGATATTTTGACTCCTTACTTGGATGGAATAGTGAGCAAATTGCTCATACTATTGCAGGTATCAAGAAACTATTTTTAACATATGTAATAATACATAACTGATTGCGTTGAAAATCATTTGTATTTGTTCTGCAGAATGGGAAACAAATGGTGCAAGAAGGAGCCTTGACTGCCTTGGCTTCAGTTGCTGATTCATCCCAGGTAATTTGTATAGTCTATTCTTTTTTTTGCTATTTAATAATAACATTATTATTGTTATTCTTATTATAGAAAACTTGATTTATTGGCATCTGGTATTGCAGGAGCACTTCGAAAAGTACTATGATGCCGTTATGCCCTACCTGAAGGCTATATTAGTGAATGCAAAAGACAAGTCTAATCGTATGCTACGTGCTAAATCCATGGAGTGCATCAGTTTGGTTGGGATGGCTGTTGGGAAGGATAAGTTTAGGGAGGATGCTAAGCAGGTATATACTGTTACATCATAGAAGTCTTTCTTTCTAGTTAGTAAGTTTACACATTCCAAATTTTTTAGTGAGTTGCATGACCTGAAAATCTATTCATTCACTGGATGAATGGCATCTTCATAATTGTAACGTGAAACATTTTTCTGACCTGTGTGTAAGAGAAGGCTTTGATGACATTTTCTTCATTTCTTTCTTCCACCAGTTGGATTCTTAATGCGACATACACAAATATGATAAATGTATTTTCACCCTTTTTTGTACAAGTAATTGTTTGGCTTTTGCTTTTTTACTTTAGGTGTAACTGACTTCCTATGTTTTCTGCTCTTGGAAGGTTATGGAAGTCCTTATGTCTTTGCAAGGGTCTCCAATGGAGACAGATGATCCAACTACAAGTTACATGTTACAAGTATGTCTTTATATCCAAAAAATGTTGTAAAGAAAATTAATAAAATTTTTGCTTGTTGATTTTCCTGTTTCTTTTTTTGCTTTGTCATATGATACTTTATAATTCTATAGGCATGGGCCAGACTTTGCAAGTGTTTGGGACAAGATTTTCTTCCTTATATGGCAGTTGTCATGCCACCTCTGCTCCAGTCTGCTCAACTAAAGCCAGATGTAACCATTACATCTGCAGATTCAGATAATGAAATTGATGATTCAGATGACGATAGGTATTCTATTTTCTTTGGAGGCTGATTTAATGGAAAATATACTTTTCTTAGCATGTGTTTGTAATTGTCTGGAATTGCAACTTATGATTTTTTTTCCTTTTTGATTCATTTTTTATTTGCATGTTTCACATTTTGAAATCTTACTCAAAAAGCTATGGATTTTGCTGATTTTTATTTGAGCTCGATCAACTTGTACATCCTTTGTTTTCCTTATTTAAATAAAATAGTTCAAAGAATTTTGTATGCATTTCTGCCAGATACTGTGGTATGCATGTCCCCTTATAATTTCTTGTCCTCTCTATTCTATCTTTCACAATCACATGAGTGAGCATATCCATACATAGAATATGTGCTTGAACACATGGAATTATGGTGGTTTTGCATAAAATATTTGGCATTTCTTTTAGAGTTATGGTCATGTTGTAGTATGGAGACCATTACCCTTGGGGACAAAAGGATAGGGATCAAGACCAGTGTCCTGGAAGAAAAAGCAACTGCTTGTAACATGTTATGTTGCTATGCCGATGAGCTTAAGGATGGTTTCTTTCCATGGATTGATCAGGTGTGTTTCTTTGAAATGTATCCCTGCCTTCAGCCCTGCCCTTTCTCCCAAAACTTCCAGCAATTTGTTGATGATAAAACGACACATTCTTTGCAGGTTGCCCCAACTCTGGTTCCTCTCTTAAAATTTTATTTCCATGAGGAAGTTAGAAAAGCAGCTGTTTCAGGTATCAAATTGTTTTGCATCTGTTTTCCTTCTCCTATTCCCTTCATACCCTCCATTCGGTTTTCATAAATCTCACTGAGAATATTGGATATGTTTCTAGCCATGCCGGAGCTACTACGTTCTGCAAAATTAGCTGTAGAAAGGGGGATAGCTCAAGGTCGCAATGAATCTTATGTAAAGCAGTTGTCTGACTATATCATTCCAGCTTTGGTGGAAGCATTACATAAGGTCAGTAAGTTCTCCTAGCTCAATGTTGGCATATTGCATAATTCTATAGCTAACATTATATGTCCTGAAGTTTCTGAATTGTGATTTTGCTTGCAGGAACCTGATACTGAGGTCTGCGCAAATATGTTGGTTGCATTAAATGAATGCTTACAGGTTTGCTATATTCTATAATGGGGTGTAATTATGTCACAGGGCATGTTCTACATTAGATACTTCACGAGTCCTCATTTGTTCTGATGTAATTATTAAAAATCTTCCATGGCTAGACTTTGTTTTTACAATTAACAAAAGTTCTGAAACATTATATTATATAGTAATCTTGTGCGTTTCGTCTTGTCTTCCATATTGCGAAATCCGTGGATGTATTTGACAAGCTTCATGTGCCTTCTTTCAGATATCTGGGTCACTTGTTGAAGAAGGTCAGGTTCGATCCATTGTGGATGAGATAAAGCAGGTGATAACAGCTAGTTCTAGCAGGAAAAGAGAGAGAGCAGAGAGAGCCAAAGCTGAAGACTTTGATGCTGAGGAGGGTGAAATAATTAAAGAGGAAAATGAGCAAGAGGAGGAAGTTTTCGACCAAGTTAGTAGCTCGCTAAGTTGAATTAGCATGTACGATATTGTGTTTCTTGCCCTGATTACCACTTTTCTTTCCAGGTGGGTGAAATATTGGGAACTTTGATCAAAACATTTAAAGCCTCTTTCTTGCCTTTCTTTGACGAGCTATCAACTTATCTAACTCCAATGTGGGTAAGTATCAGGACACATATCAGTGGTATTGCAAAATTCTTTTCTTCCTTTTACTTATATGTACCTTGTTGGCTCATGTATACTAATATAACCTAATACTGTTGCTTAGAGGTTAATGTTGAAGTTGAATGGCTATTAGCCATCCTATTACTAAGTGGTGAACTGCTTTTAGTTTTTGTGCTTGGATTTTGTTTCTGTCATATAGAGTGAATGACAAAAGAACAAGATTCTTTTTGTTTTCTTGTTTTGCTGTTTCCTTGGTACCTCATAAAATGTTGTACTGTAGCATCTGAGTTGGTCTTCTACTTGCCAGTCAGTAGAACAGATTTGTTGGTACATGTACTTTCATGATTTAAAATTTTTCCGTCTACTTGTCTTTAACCTAGAGGTGTTTTATGGTAGTAGATGGGGCCTGGGTAGTGAATGCTTAATGCTCACTCTGGAATATGTCTAGTCTTCAAGAATACCAAGTCAAACCTAGATGATATGCTCCTCTGTGGATCTTTAGCAGCCAACTGTTGGTCCTGTATGTTTTAGAAGTCAGTCTTGTTGTCTAATTGTTCAAATTCTAGCTATCCTAATGGGTGACTATAATTTGGAAGATTATGGCTGGAAAATTTCCTAAGCGTAGGGTAATTTTTTCTATTCCATTTGTGGCGTTCTTAGTAAAATTTTTAAATGGTTGAGACATGAAACTACTAGCAATGTGTATTATAATTCATTGACCTAAGTGGAACTCCAATTTTTTTAATTGTAATTCTTGAGCTATTGGACTGACATATTTAACTATTTAGGGCAAGGATAAGACAGCTGAAGAGAGAAGGATTGCTATTTGCATTTTTGATGATGTCGCTGAGCAATGCCGTGAGGCAGCTCTCAAGTAAGCTCATTCAGAATTGTGGAAGTAGTGAATGATATTAACAACACCTGATTGATGGAAATTATTCCATTGTGGTTGATACAGGTACTATGATACATTTCTTCCATTCCTATTAGAGGCCTGCAATGATGAGAATCCTGATGTTCGACAGGTCTGTTCTTACTAAGCTGAAGCAAAATTTGCCTCAGATTGCTGATATTCTCATCAAGTTTTATGATTATTTTCAGGCAGCTGTTTATGGGCTTGGAGTGTGTGCAGAGTTTGGTGGTTCCGTATTTAAACCTCTTGTTGGAGGTAAACTGTCTGTTGATTTTCCTTCATACTTTTTGGAAGAAAGATGGATGATCCATGTTTTATGGGGTTAACATTTGTTTGTCTTTGGTCAGAGGCCCTTTCAAGATTAAATGGTGTGATAAGACATCCTAATGCTAAGCAATCTGAAAATGTCATGGCATATGATAATGCTGTTTCTGCTTTGGGGAAAATTTGCCAGTTTCATCGTGAAAGTATTGATTCATCTCAGGTACTTATCATATATCTAATTATCCATGATTTCAGATACCAAAAGTCATCAGGTTTTATATCTACGCATCTTATTGGGATAGTATAATTTCTGGTTTTGACCCCTTAAATTTGTCAAATGTTTTGACCTCCCTTTTCTAATTGTATTTTACTTCAAGATAAGGTAGTCCGTGATCTTCATTTTCCTTGTTTTTGATCCTTGGAAAAAATTGATGATAATTGGAAAATTACATTCCTTTGAAAGCATGAGAAACAATGGCGCATTTGAAATATAAATTAATTTTGTTACCTAGAGTTGGTTGGAAGGCGGGCCTTGGCGCAATGGTGGATGCGCTGACTATCCATCCCCAGGTCCAAGGTTCGAGCCCTGAAAATGGCCTCTTGGCAGAAATGCCAAGGGAAGGCCGCGTACACATAGGATCTCCTTCCCCTGAGCCCGCCTTAGCGTGGGAGCCTTCTGGCACTGGGGTCCACCTTTACCTAGGGTTGGTTGGAACTGACTTTATTTTGGGACTTTTAAGTTCATGGGTTCTCTACTATGAAATTTTTGCTATCAAGTTCTTTTTTACTTTTAACAGCTTCCTTTTGATTTTTAATATGTCCTTGTCTTTGGCAGGTTGTTCCAGCATGGTTAAACTGTCTGCCAATAACTGGTGATTTGATTGAAGCAAAAGTTGTCCATGAACAATTGTGTTCGATGGTGGAGAGGTAAGGGCTTAAGGTCCATCTGGCTGCTTCTTATGACATCAATTTTTTGTTCTGTTTTGTTTATTCTGTCTTTACAAGTTATTGCATTGGACTCACATCTTGACATACGTCCACAGATCGGATAGTGAACTTTTGGGCCCCAACAATCAATACCTTCCTAAGATTGTTTCAGTATTTGCTGAGGTTAGTTACTGTTCAGGAGTAGGTTTAGCATCCCTGCCATTCTTTTTCCATTTTTTTTTAAAATAAAAAAGCATCCTTAAATTTCATAAAGTTGCAAATGGATACATGCCCTCTCTTATCAATGGAGTTGCTGTTATCATAGGTTCTATGTGGTAAGGATCTGGCAACTGAACAAACTGCAGCTCGAATGGTTAACCTATTGAGGCACCTTCAGCAGACTTTACCACCAGCAACGTTGGCCTCAACATGGTCAATGTTACATCCACAGCAACAGTTGGCATTACAATCCATTCTGTCATCAT
>CAOJBK012427038.1:0-12597 GCA_948294925.1 Codiaeum variegatum | reverse complement strand
TTTATTTAATATAAAATTTATTCATTATTGATTATTTTAATATAATATTTTTATAAATTTAATTACATGTTTATATTATTTTTATTATTAATGTAATTATTAGTAACGTAATTATTATATTAAATATTAACTATTTGTTACATTTTTTATATCTTTATTTGTTACATTTAGTGACGGAAATTTTGTCATAAATGCATTTTTTTCGTCGCTAATGTGACGTTTTTATGAAAAATTACTGACGCAATACTGACCCATTACTGACGCATTGCTGACGCAAAAATTGGTCAGTAAAATGCTGTCTCAATTTTTTCGACAGTAATGCGTCAGTAATAAATTAAGTTATTACTATCGCTAAATAGTGAATTACTGATGCAATTTTTTCGCTCAGTATTTTTTTTTACTGTCGGAGGAAATACTGACGCAATTTTTGCGTCAGTATTGCACTGTTCGGCATCAGTAACTCGAGTTACTGACGCCGATACTGACGCATATATTGCGACAGTAATTAAAACTTTTTTTGTAGTGAATGTGGGGAGAATGACTTCTCTAAGGAAGATTGGTCATCTCCACTGTAGAGGTAATTCCGTAGAAGCACATCATCAATGATGAGGTGAGTTGAATCACCTTCCTCAAATTCATTTAGTATAGCATTCACATTGTGCTCAGGAAGGGGATTTGTGCCGATAATCATAGTTGGAAGTAGGTTCTGGTTGGCATCAATGAGATCTTGGATCTTGTGACAGAGGACCTTGCAATCATCAATTTTGTGGTATGGCCCTTGATGGTAATCGTACCTTTCATTCATGTCAAAATTCTTCGATAATGGGTAGGGAGTTGGCTTAGGCTCCAATGGTTTGAAGGCACCCTTCTCTATGCATTATCTCAAGAGATAGCTTAGTGTTAATTCCTTCAGGTTGGTGAACTCCCTCTATTTTATCTAAAGTGGCTTTTGGGCTGATATTGCATTAACACCACCCTCTTTTCTGAGTATAGTTTATTTTCTTAAAGTGAGAGGATGAGGTCTAAGTTTCATCCTTGATGAGACCAGAGTCAATCCCATTTTTAAGGCGAGTGCCAACAAAGACTAATGCTTTGAAGTCAGGAAAATAATGTGTTATCATTCTGTCTCGAAACACAGGTAATAGGTTCTTAACAACGATGTTGATTTGTTCAAGATCAGTCAGCCTGTTTACCATCTAAGAGGCTTTCTCCCTCAATTTAGAAATGCATGTAAAAAAAGTTTCTTTTGGTTGTTGTTTTGTTATTTCGAGATCCCTCCTTTTAATATCAACTTCTTGATTATAAGAACATTTTTTCATAAATTCACTACAGATAGATTCTTGTGTCTATTTCTTAGAACTATCCAGTTGTATAAACCAAGTCAGAGCCACACCAGTAAGCGAATGTTGGAAGAGTTGAGCAAGGAGCTCACCTTTCACTTCTAAAGGATGGAGTCTCCCATCATAGATCCTTAAGTGAATATCTGGGTAGAAAGTGCCTTTGAACTTCTCAAAATGTGGCATTTGGAACTTAGGTGGAAGTCTTGCTTTGGGGAAGGGACTCAGTGCTCTCACATCTAGGACCTTCTCTTCCTTCTTCAGGGCTTGCAAAGTCTTCTCCATTTCCTCATATTTTTTAGCCATGGTTTTGAAGAATGGGTGGTCTTTGACCCCTTTTTAGAAAGGATCCTTAGCAGGGGCTGTTGGAGTGGTAGTCCCACGATTAGATTATGGGTTCAGGATAATGACATCATCCATAATGGGTTCTTTCCTAGAATTGGAGGAGGAAGCATGTTTATTAGGATGAATCCCAACTTGTGTGAGCATGGCTTGAACCTTATCCAAAATAGCTATCCCTGGGCTTCGCATCATGGCAGTGAGGGTCTCCTATTGAGTCTTCATATCCTCTTCTTGCCTTTTCATGATTGTATTAAGCATGCCAGCAATGTCAGTAGGTGCATGTGGACTAGGTGGAGCGGTAGGAGTACCAGTGACAGTGGGAGCAATGGCATCAGCAACAAGTGGAATGTCTCTGATGTTTGACATGGTGACCTTTGAAAAGAGAAAAAAAGGAATAGAGTATCAGCTTTTTTGAAAGATAGGGTAAATCCAGTAGCAGGCAGGTGTTTAAGAAAGGTTTAGGTTTTGTCTAGAATAGTGAACTTTGTCCAACTTCACTATTTTGGATATAGTGATGCATGTATGCATAAGAAAATGGTTTCATGATGACAGTAATATTGGAGTTATTAAGGTACATAGGATCTAGAGTCAACTCTAATCATTATATGACAGCTTGGTTATTTAAAGGTTCCCTAACAGCTAGAGGTAAGACACGCCTAACCACATGTGAACTAAGGAGGCTCACGTGAGTCAAAAGGCTATATGTACCTCGTTATTCCAACTGAAAGGATCAGCTAGTACACCCTGGAGTTGGATGATTTTGCTATCAGCAAAGAAGTCCTAAGGAAGGAAGCTCACTCGATGCAACTCTCTATCGGAGTTTTCCTAGTATAAAGGAGCATAAGAAATAATGCATGAAACTTACTTTTGTATGATCTCAAGCTGAAATGTTGTTTTTAGAGAATAATCCTCTTAGTTTTTGGTTAGTTTTTACCAAACTTCCCCAGTGGAGTTACTAGCTATGCGGCCCCACCCGAATGGCCCACGGGATTTCCCTGGGAAATGTGCCTGCAGGCCTTTTGGTCCAGAGGAAACCTTTCAGATTGCACCCTAGGTGCCACGGATTGTGGTCTGGTTACCACATTTGTACATCCATATGTGTTCGTTAGCATGCACGTGGTGTGTGAAGTGTTTAGAGTCACCACCTTATCTCAAAGAAAATATTTTTTCTCAAGTGATTAAGAAACCTTTTAGTTGTTAACTCCATTTTAGAAAAAAAATTTTATATTTTCTACCTTAATTGAAAAAGTTGTATTTTTCGAAACCAAAGAGGGTTCGGGGATTTGTGATATGAAAACATTTTGTAAAAAATAGTTTTTGTACCATTTTTAAAGACCACTATTAGCTCGAAACGAATCATGCAATTTTTGTTAATATGGAATTTTTGTGTATGCATGAACATGAATATATATTATGGATGCATGATCATGTGAATATGCAAATGACAAATGCGTAAGGCAGTAAATACAAGGATTTGACCAGGGGTCCTTCCTCTAGCCCACTTCAAGTTCTAAGGAAGGCACATCACCCTAAATAAAGCAAGGAATTACATGTTAAAACCGATAAGATTAGGGGATCTCCCTTTTAGTCTTATGATCTGGGAGGAGCACCCATTCCTTAAAATAATACACAAAGCAACAATAAAAATATAAAATAATAACATACAAACAAATTTGAATAAAATATGAACAAATAAAAAAAGGAAATAAATAATAAAATAAAGGAAAAAGTGATTTTTGGAGTTGAAGCCGTGAAAGGCTTGCCGGCATATCCCGTTGAATGGGAATCAAACCCCACACCTTTCTCACTTCTTGCGAAGTGTGGGGATTGTTCTGGTAACAATGGGTGGTTTGGGGTTCAGTAACTAACCGAATTTAGTTTAAAAAAGTAATTAACCGCTAGGCTATTAATGAATTCCGAACTTGATTAATGAAAAATGATTTTTAGAGTGTGCTTTACCTGAGTCAATTTTAAGGTTTATTCAGTTTTAATTAAAAAACTGATTTTTCATAAAATTGCCTTAAACTGTATTAATGGGCTTTAAAATATGTTTTGATAAACATGCCTCAAGTATGAATTAAAAGGCTTAAAATAATTGATAGTTTGAGAGAAAAGAGTATATTGTAGTGCAATTACCTTTGCTTCGTGGGATTTTGAAACTAGCGGATCGGAGGGCTTGAGAAATCCAGAACGGGTTTCCATTGTGATCGGAGAGGACTGGAGTCTGAGTGTCTGAACTGAAAAGGATTGGACTGATCGTCTGGGCTGATTGGAGCTGATATCTCTATTGTACCAAACTGAATAATATGAAATTTTAGTGTTTTTGAATCATTTTTAATGTTTAGGAGGCTTAGAAAAGTGTTTTAAAGGCTCTATGTATAAGGAAACAATGAAGAAAATTCATGGAAAATCTGGAATCTGGGTCTGTTCTTAAACATCAAATTTATAAGGAATTGTGCCAAAACACCTAATTTTGAGGGCGTGTGCGCAACATATAGAGCACATGTGCGTGAGGGAAGGCTCATATGTAAAGCATGTTATGCATGCGTAAGGGCATTTACACATGCACAAACATGTTTATGCATGTGTAAACCCTTAAATGCATGTGATAACTACCAAATTATACATTATTTTATCTCATATTCTTGATGATTTTACTTGTTAAATTGAATTTAATGTGTTTGTTCCAGTGATTTCAGCTATTCTTAAGCAATCAATTAAATTCTAAAACTAAGAGCAATTAGTTCAAGGTTTGGTCTAGATAGAAGAAGAAAGTGCATGAAAACTGAGTGAACAATGAAGGCTCAGGGCAGCCTCATGGCCTATAAGACAGCTCGTGAGAAGTGATAAGGAATTGGAAGACAGTACTTTGTCACGGCCGTCGGCACGAGCCGTGATGGAGAGAGATGACTCCCATGGGAGCAATAGCTAAGGGCATGAGAAATAGTAACTTCTCACGGTCCCCGTCACAGGCCATGATAAGGACTGTGAGAGCTTACTATCTCTCGCAAACCAAGGACAGAAGGTTGTCACGGCCGGTAGCATAGGCCGTGACAGAGAAGACTTGAACCAATGGGGAGAAGCCAGACAAAGGGCAGAGAAGTAGTAGCTTCTCACGGTCCCTATTATGGGCCATGATAGGGACCGTGAGAGCATTTTGCCTCATGATCCCTGGAGAAATATCACAGGAGGCTGTCAGGGGCACTAACACGGGCCATGAGAGCTGCTCGTGATAGCACTATGAGTCTTATAAAAGAGCTAAATTTCATAATAGAAAGGGGAGAACTAGAATCTTATGACAAAACACGGATCTAACTTCATTCAAAGTCGATCTAGGGCTTTAGAAACCTGAGAAAAATATATCAAAGAAGGCTCTTAAGGCTAGATTACAGATCATCATCTCAAATTGGAGCAAGGATTACAAGGGTTTAGTTGGAATTTCATTGGGTTTTCATGAACTTCATGAATTTCTGCAATCTCTTACCTTTCTTCTTATTCTTTTATTTTGAATATGAACTAAATTCATTTATCTAACTAGATTAGATGAATGTTACTCGATTGTATTGATTGATTAATGTTTATTCAATGAATGTTTAGGTTTTTCATTAAGTTTTGTTTTTGATACATATTTTTTTGTAAATCAGTTGCAAAAGCCTGCTTGTTCTTGATTTGTGTTGTTTAAGCTTTACTAGAGCCACAGAGTTTAGACTTAGAACATTCAAAAGCTTAATAGTTTGTTGTGTTTGCTAGAGATAGATTCACAAACTCCTAAGGTTTTACATATTTTTCATTGACCCTCAAGGCTGTTTCTAATTAAATAGGATTGAGAAGAGATTCCTTTCTTATTACTTAGAAATTAGGGGTTTAATTACTTAGGAAAGATTTAAACCTAATTTTGTGAAAAATCCCACTTAATGATTAATTGACATATTCATTGATTTGTTGATTGAACGTACAGTTTGAGTAATATGAGTCGAAGTCCAGGTAGATGCCTTAATCGATATTAATTTCCAGATTTGATCTTTGATTTCTTTAGATTTTATTAAGTGCAAGTTTAGTTTCTTTTTAAGTTTCCATAGTTTAAAATTAGTTCATTAAACTCAAAAATCATTGTGAGTTAGACAATAAATTAGGAGACTGAGTTGGCGCTTGATCGAATAAACTAATGAATTACTTGGGAGAACGATACCAGGACTTGCTGGTTTTACTACTTGATATGATCTCGTGCACTTGGGGGTGTTGCGGCTGAATGCGGTCAAGTTTTTGGCACTGTTGCTCGGGATTTGGTTTTGTTTTATTACGATCAACATTAGCAATAAATACGAAGCTATTGATTTAGGCCTTATTTTCTTTGTATTTAATTTTATTTTTCTTCTGTCTTATTTTAGGTTAGTGCATGACCAGAGCTAGCTCATCTCAATTAAACCCTTTCAACCCTGAGATTCAACAAATTGGGTGGTAGCTAAGGAGGTTAGCTCTGGAAGAAGGTGATCCAATTCCAGGAGAAGCTAAAAATTTGTCGATTCAAGAAATGGAAGAGGGTGCTCTAAAAGTGAAGTTAGCAGACACTGAGGTAAAGATGGAAAGAAATCAGGGTAGGAATGATCTTGGTGGCAATAGGAATAGACATGCCATAGGAGATTGCAATAGGAATGGTAATGATCCTCAAGTCTGAAGAACCATGCAATACTTCGCACGAACGGATCTAAATGATGTTAGAGGTCTGATCAGAAGGTCACTGGTGGACTCTAATAATTTCAAGATCAAGCCTACCATTATCCAGATGATCCAAAACTCCTGTCAGTGTGGAGGTTTAGCTCATGAAAATCCTCACACCCACTTGGATGAGTTCTTTGGGAATTGTGATACATTCAAGATGAATGGGGTGTTGGAGGATGCTATAAAGTTGAGGTTGTTCTCATTCTCCTTGAGGGATAATCTAAATAAGTGGATGAAATCTTTTCTAGTCGGGAACTTTATAACTTGGGAGCAGTTGGCAATAGTGTTTCTCGAGAAATACTTTCCCCCAATTAAGATTGCCAAGCTCCGTCAAGAAATTTACTCTTTTTCACAACTAGAGGGGGAGTCAATCAATGAAGGCTAAGAAAGTTTCAAGGACTTGTTGCTTAAATGTCCACATCATGGGTTTGAGTTGTGGCACCAAGTAGAGAGCTTCACCAATGGTCTTAACTACAACAATAGACAACTTTTATTAGCATCTGAAGGAGGATCATTGGAGTCAAAGACATTAGAAGAGGTGTGGGAGCTTATTGAGGAGATGTCCTGATCCTATTATCAGTTGTTACCCAACCCACATAATCAACCAAGGCTAAGGACACAGGGCATTCATTTTGTGGATGCTGTCACATCTCTGGCAGCTCAAATTAAAGCTCTAAATAAGAAGTTTGATATGTTTACCTCTGGCACTTCATGGCAATAAGTGCTGATGTGTGGAGTTATGGTGGTGATCACCAAGTGCACGAGTGTAACATGTTGGGTTCGTATGGTTCAAGCAGCTCAAGTGGGGTCCAGGAACAAGTTAACTATATGGGCCATATGCAGAGGGGAGGTAACAACCCCTATTCAAACACATACAATCCTAGGTGGAGAAATCACCCCAACTTTTCATGGAGGAACAACAATGATCAGAGGGTTCCTCCACCTGAATTTCAGCAAAGAGCCCCTCTGCAACAACCAGCCCATCCACCGAAGGAAAGCGATGTGGGAGAGCTTTTGAAAGAATATATGGTAGCTAAAAACAAAAGAGTTCAAGCACATGATGTCATGATTAGGAATACCCAAGCCTCACTACACAGACTTGAGACCCAAGTGGGTCAAATTACTAAAATGATGAGTGAGAGGAAGCTAGGTACACTAACTAGTAACACAGAGGCAAATCCTAGAGCAGAACTGAAGGCTATCACACTTAGGAGTGGAAAGAATTTGGAAGAGCTTGAAAAGCCGAGTGTGATAACCCAAATGGATGGTGGGGTTGAGAATGAGAATGGGACACATGGTGAAGATGGTGGAAAAGAGATGGAACAAGAAGAGAAAGCTAAAGAGAAAAAGGCAGATAGACCTAAATCCCCAGAGTCAGAGTACAAGCCTCGGGTGCCTTATCCGAAAAGGCTTAATAAAACTGTGCAGGATCCTGACTATAGTAAGTTTTTGTCATTCTTTAAGCAATTGCATATTAATATCCCTTTGGTAGAAGCTCTTTTGCATATGCCAAAGTACGCGAGATTCTTGAAGGAGTTGCTTATAAATAAGGGCAAGCTTAAAAAGGTGTTCGACATACAGCTGTCGGAGGAAAGCTCTACCAATCTTTGCAAACTACCGGAGAAGCTGAAAGATCCAGGGAGTTTCACAATTCCTTGTACTTTAGGAAAATTATATATTGATAGAGCTTTGGCTGATCTTGGGGCTAGTGTGAGTGTAATGCCCTACCAAGTCTTTAAGACTTTGGGATTGTGTAAGCCTAAACCAACACACCTAAGCATCCAGTTAGAGGACAAGTCTGTCATATACCCTAAAGGTATCATTGAGGATGTGTTGGTCAAGATTGGTAATTTTATTTTTCCCATTGCTTTCCTAATGGTAGATGGAAGATAGGGTCGATAACTCTCTCATACTCGGTAGGTCATTCTTGGCCACAACCCATGCCATTATTGATGTATATGAGGAAAAAATAACATTGAGAGTTGCCGATGAAAGAATTGTCTTCCAATTTCCCGTCTTTGAAACACACACACCAGCTTGTGGGCAAGTTAATTCTTGCACATCAGTAGTTAAAAATGAAAGTTCAAGGGGGGTTAAAATTTGGATAATAATGTTGCTATTGAATGTGTGTCAAAATAAGGCAAGGAAATGCTGAAGAGGAAGGAGGTGGAGAGAAAGGAACCTCCAAAAGTTAGAGCTGTGAAGCCCAAAGGTGGGGCAATGAAAGAAGTACCTAGGAAGTCAAAAAGGAAGCAAGAGGTAAAGCTCAAGTGAGGGGCTAAGGTATAGCTTCCTAAATGCATAATAGAGTCTTGTTTAAAGTACTTAAACACAAAATTCCATGACATTACTAAGATAAAATGTTTTAGGTCTGGAAAATATAAGTGCCATGGATTGTATGATGTGGCACTAAAAGTGGGGTGATAACCTCATCTAACGTCCAGCTAAGACGATGTTAAAGAAGCACTTGGTGGGAGATAACCCACCGCTATATTGTTTAGTTAATTTTGTTTTATTTTTAGTTAATTTCTTTTTAGTTACGTGAGACAAAATGGGTTTAACACTTGATTGAAGGTTTTTGCAGGTGTTACGAGTTGCATTTAGTTGAAAAGGTGAGTGGTTTGAGTCATGGAATGACCCAAAAACCCATGGATCAAACCAAGGTAAACGTATCAAGGAAAAGGAGTGAAAATTTTATTCTAGAAGCCTTTCACGATCCCCCTCATGAGCCGTGACATTGGCCATGAGATAGGGTTGCCAAATTGTAATTATTTTTTTAAAGTCCAGTAGCCTCTCACGGGCCGTGATAGGGACCGTGAGAGCCCTCTGGATCAATTATGGGAAGGCAGCACGGGTATTGGCCACATATGGAGGGGGACCGTGCCGCCTATGGAAACCAGTCCAGTAGCTTCTCACGGGCATTGTCACGACCCGTGACAGAGACCGTGAGAGTTCTCTGGACTGGGGACTAAAGGCAGGCATGGGTTGTGGTCACATGGGCATAAATTGACAATGCCATAGCTTGATACTAGTACAGAGGCCTCTCATGGGCACCGGCATAGCCGGTGCCTGGGACCTTGAGAGCCTTCTATACTGATAAAAGGGCCCATTTTCATGTTTTAAAATTAGTTTTTAAGCCCTAAAAATAAAGCATTTCATGCCTAACCTCCTAAAAATTTGAAAATACTCCCTCTCAAACACTTCAATCTCTCTTAAACTCCAAGTTTAAACATTCAAGGAGAAAATTTTTTATCAAATTCTTCAAGAAATTCAGGTTCTTTTCTTTTAATTTTGTTTCTTTTTGTTTTAGTTTTACTCTGTTTAGTTAGGGTACGTTAATTCTATTAAGTAATGTAGTTTTATCTTTAATTTTTGTTGAAATTAGTCCATAAAATGTGTTATTATGTGTTAAATAAGTGTTATTGTCCTTTTTATGGTGTTATTTTGCACCATTTTGTTGAGTGTGTTAGGATTTAAATTCCTTTGTTTTAATCCTATAGATTTTGATGTTTAATTCCTTGATTATTGTTTGTTTGTCATTTTCCATGGATTGAGAGAGTTTTATGGTTCTTGTGGTTCATGAATGATGTGCTTGCATTGTGTGTCACCAAGTGTTTAACAAAATGCCTAAGTGAATTGGGGGTCAAGTTTTGTTTGATTCTTCAAGTGTTTTGGAATTGTTTAACTTTAAAAATGACCCCGCTCACTTTTTTTACATTTTCATGTGCACACACCACAATGAGCACTTTAGCTCCAATATGCTAAATATGTATGCTTTGCATTGAATGTGCTAAGTGTGGGGGAAATTTGAGTGGGGTGTGTGGGTATATCTTTATGTGTGGTTAGTTTGTGTTTATTGTAGGATTGGTAACAGTCTAATCTTAACTGTTACCATACTGAATTTTAAGTTGTTACACTAACCACTAATGGTTTTGGTTTGCATTGCTTGGATTTTGTTTTGATTTTGTTTGCAGAAATGGGCAAAGCTTCAGCACCATCAAAGGTCGATACTTCCTTAAAAGCAATAGGAAAATGCCCTACTTCTTCTATCCCTCCAATAAAAAGGCAACAACCCCTGAGAAATCAACTCAAGCTCTAACTAAGAAGGGGAAGAAGACACTGGCATACAACCCAAATCACCTATGTGTTAAGTTTGGGCATAAATGGAAGTAGGATAGGCTAGAGTTGGTTGGGAACAAGAGATGGTTCACATCCTGTTCGGTGGACTGGACCAACATAAAAGGATGCGACTGAGAGGTATATTTTAAAGTGATGATATTACTGCCTAGATGGAGGGAATTCTATGATATCATCGAGCTGGCTTATTGGGAGCTTACATTGGAGTTCCTCTGTACTCTAAACATGGACCGAAAGGAAACAAGCTTGACAACATGACATATCACCTTTTAGCTTGGGATGAAGATGTTTGAAAATAGTATAGCTGATCTAGCTATTGATTTTGGCATCTGTAAGTAGAAGGACCTAGCTATGGCATCTTTTGCCAATACTTCCTCCGATTGGATAAGCTGAATACATGAAAGACCGGAGGACATTTGGAGAGAGTTTGATCTTACTGGAGGAGCATTGGAAAGAGGAAAAGTGAATGCCTCATAATTTTGGTCTATGGGTATGCAATGTGCTCATTATATAGTGAAGAGGTCAATTGCTCCTTGCACCATTTCTCGGGGGCACGTGACTATGGTAGACATCTTTTACATGCATACAATGAAGAGGCACATCAACCTTAACGTCACTCAATGATTGGTAAGGATGTTTTTTAATCAAGCTAAGACATTGAAGAGTGATGGCGATCTTTATAGGGGAAGTTATTTCACTCGGTTAGCAAAGAGGTTCAAAGTGGCTAACCACTTGAGCACGATGAGGAAGGATGGTTATATGCTTCCGTTTAACTGGCATTACATATCCAACATGATGCACACATCAAAGTTTCAGATGCCTCGAGATCCGACTCCAGCTTTGGAGACTTTTGTATAACCTCCTTCACTGGTTAGAGACTCATCTATTGTCATTGGGTGAGATGGCTCACTAGAGGAAGCATCATCGCTAGCTGGGTAAGGTAATGGGTAAGATATTGAAACACTTAGGCCTCAAAAAGACTAAGAGACTAGGGTCAGCTCTATGACCATTCAAGAGTCCTCTCAAATCTGAGACTCCAGCAATCCCAGTTTCCACCGCTCCCCTACCACATCAGTTTTTGAAGAAGCACCTCTGGTACCTACTGTCATGAGCTACTACCTGAGAGCAGTGATGTGGAGATAGAGAGTCATAAGAGTGCATCTTTGACTACAGAGACACATTCCAGCTCAAAAGCCCAGATAGAGGGCGAAGACGAGGTGGAGTATGCATCTGATAGCCCCTCCTTCTAATGCAAGGTTTAGGGCCATTCTTTCTTTCTCTCAGAACTCTTTATTTTATTTTTTGTTAGTTTTTCGTATTTTTGTGTTTGTTTTCATTTTTTATTTTGTTGTAATTTTGAATTTGGGATGGTTGTATATTATTTTATGGTTTCGATGTGAAACCACAACAAGACTGACCTTGGTTTGTGTCGTTTAATTCCTATACTTCATAGCTTAGATTATTATGTGAGGAAGGTTGGATTCATCTATTTTAGGGTAGTATTTCTTTCCCCACTTTTATTTTTCATGTTTTACACACATTGAGAGAAATGTGTGATTTAAGTGTGGGGGGTAAAATATTGCTTGTATGCATGATGGTTTTATTATTGTTATACATAACTGTATGAAACATGTTTAGCAGACTAAGCACAGCGTGTTAAAATTTTCAATTGCAGTATGTTTAAGACTTTTAAAATTAGAAATTTTTTTAAATTCACTCATATAGACTTTAGTTTTCATAATTACTTTGGTTTTTGATTAAACTTTGAACATAGTGGTCGAAAGTAGGAATTCACTTGTCACGGTTCCTTCCTATGACTAGGCTTTAAGGTGTTTAGTTACGGTTGTGTATTTAGTCTTTTTCTTGGCATAAGTTAGGTTAGGAAACTAGAGTTAGGACTTGAGTCATTGATAGGTTTTCTTGGGAAATGGAACCAAATTGAAAATGAATTATACTCAAGAGAAAAATTGTGTGAAAAGTAAAACAAGACATTGAAAATTACAACATATTTTGCTGGTTTCGTACTATGAAAGCAATATCTAAAAAAGTGAAATCATGAATA